>CM055072.1:1454712-1493550 GCA_029204045.2 Tillandsia leiboldiana | reverse complement strand
ATCTTTTTCTTCTTGTCTCCCATAGGTTTCTCCATTGGAGCTCTTCCTTATCTCAGCAGCAGTGGGCGGAGCCTTTGATGTCCTGCAGGTGCCTTTCCCTTTGAGCAGTCAGAACAGTCGTTGCTTCAACTTGCAGTTCATCCCAATTATTTGAGTTTCCGTTTCAGATTCTTTATCTTTAGCTTTCTTCGCTTTCTTAGCCTTCTTAGCCCTCTTGGGCTTGACGTTGTCTCTCGTATGTACCATAGCCGCAAGTAGGAAAACAATCCAAGTGATCACCATTGCTATGGTTTCTTGAAAAAGAATCCTGTGGAACAACTCAAGAACACATGAGAAAATTGTTAATTTTCAAAGATTGAAAAATTGTACCCAAACAATCATAATCATGTAGAGAGACTAAGAATCAAATTAGTTTTGCAAAAGGACTTTTAAAAATAGATCAATTGCATGATTTTCGAAAATCCTTATTATATGCCCTAAAACCGAAATTTTAGAAATCGAAGCCTAAAAATCCGTTAATCAGGAGAATACCTAGCATATAATCAAAACTAATCTACCCAGAGTTCTTATTTCAAAAGAAATTTGATCAAAAACCATCCACAAACAAAGTTGATCCAAGAAATTCATCACGTTTGAGGAGGAGAAGAGAAAAACGGTGAAAAACCGAGATTTTGATCAATAAAACTTACTTGGAGTTGAAGAACTTGAGTTTGAAAGCTTCCAGGAAGGATGAAATCTAGAGAGAGAGGCTCTGGAAACTTTGGAACAAAAGATTGGAGTAAAAGAAATCAAAAACCCTTTTGTTCTTTATAAAAACCTAGCCGCGATCCGGATCAGTTCATAACTGCGATCCGGATCGGCTACCCGCAGTGAGAAACTGCGTTCGGGATCCGGATCGGCAGATACAATCCGGATCGTCAGCCCGCAGAAGAATTCCTGCGTTCGGGATCCGGATCATCTTGCCCGATCCGGATCGGCTCCCAACTTTTTCTTTAGAAAATTTCAGAGAAATTCAAGAAAAACCAGAAAAAGATTGTAAGCACAAATGTGTATCAACTTTAAACAAAAATCATCGTTTCATACAACAAGAATTAGATTATGCCAAATCTATCAATAATATCCAAAAATGAAACGAAAATTTACAAAAATTAAATCCCTTAAAGTTGAACACCTTCAATTACATCTAACTTGATCTTATGAGTAATGCCTTTATCAAATCATCAATTCAGTAAAGAAAATGAAATACAAAGATCAATAGATGTTTGAAATCCCAAATATAGTAGATAATGTATCTAGACAATCTGTTGAAGAGAGTGGCTCTTTGAGCATCTTTCTTTAAAAACCCACCTTATACCAACCTTGAAATTTGACAGAGTCAAGTATTTCAACATGCATTTTACTTAATCAAAATTTGAACAACCATGCTTGGTATACATGTGGTAGCTGCACACAACTCGGACGACCGAGGTGGTAGCTCTTTCCTCCATGTGGTGGTAGTTTTCACACTCCTCATTGGGATGTAACTCTTTCCACATCTTTTGAGCATTTTACATTTTCTTTGACTCCCCCTCAATTGGCTATCAATTATTTAAGATATAAAGTATTCAACCAAAAATTGATCTCGATTTCATACTCGACTAACAGTCAAATAAGAGAATGAGCTATACCAAGAATCATAGAGAGAGAGCAAATTGACTTTGATCACTTAGAATATGAGTTAATGAACATAAAGATTAGCATTGCAAACAGGGAAAATATTATGAGTGCAAAACGCATAAATATATTTCTAAATGTGCGAAAAGATGCAATTAAAGTCAATTATGATCTATGCTCAATTAATGTCCTATGTACAAACATGGATAATGAACAAAACAAAAACGAATACAAAACCTATCCTAAGCAAAGGGTTTCAAAAAGAAGTTTATTTCAAGGAAAGCATGTCCAATTGCTTTTTCGTAAAGGAATAAAACGTTTTTGATCCAAGAGGTTGTTGTTTAGAATGTCAGCTAATTGATCCTCAGTTGAAATATATGAAAGTGAAGAGTATTTGATTCAACTAGCTCTCTAAGAAAATGATATCTAAGTTCAATATGTTTTGTTCTAGAGTGCAACACAGGATTTTTAGAAATGTTAATTGCACTTGTGTTGTCACAAAGAATTGTTACCGAAGATGCTGAAATGCGGAAGTCGCTCAATACGCTTTCATCCAAATGAGTTGAGTTGAGCAACTTCCAGCTGAAATGTATTCCGCTTCGGCAGTCGAGAGTGCTATGCAGTTCTGTTTTTTTCTGTGCCATGCAACAAGGCAATGGCCAAGATAGAAGCATGCACCACTCGTGCTTTTCCGATCATCCACTGATCCTGCCCAATCGGCATCTGAGTATCCAACAATATCCAAACTTGTTCCCATAGGATACCAAATTCCGAAATTAATTGATCCTTTGATATACCGGATGATCCTTTTCACCGCTTTCAGGTGAACCTCCTTTGGTGCTGATTGATATCTCGCGCAAATCCCAACACCAAAAGATATATCCGGGCGACTAGCCGTGAGGTAAAGTAGACTTCCAATCATACTTCGATACAGTTTCTCGTCTACATTCTCACTATGTGATTCACTTCCAAGTCCTTGTGGCTAGTTCCCATTGGAGTCGGAAAATCTTTACAATTTTCGAGATCAAACTTTTTGACCAACTCATTGCATACTTGGATTGACTCAAGTGAATACCTTCCTCATTTTGTTTAATTTGCAATCCAAGGAAATAAGTCAATTCGCCCATCATGGACATCTCAAATTCGCTTTTCCATGGTTTTCCGCGAATTTTAGAAGCATCATTATCTCTTGTTGCGCCAAATACAATGTCATCGACATAGATTTGTGCTACAATGAATTGCTTTGATAATGCTTCACAAAGAGAGTCCTATCAGCTCCCCCTCGAGTATAGCCCTTCTCCAAAAGGTGCTTGGTTAACCTTTCGTACCATGCTCGCGGTGCTTGTTTCAGACCGTAAAGAGCCTTTTTCAAACGAAAAACATGGTTAGGTTGTTTATGATCTACAAAACCTTTCGGTTGAGCCACATAAACTTCCTCATTTAAAAACCCATTTAGAAATGCGCTCTTAACGTCCATTTGAAATAATTTGATTTTAAAATGACAAGCAATAGCAAATAGTATACGAATGGACTCGAGTCTAGCTACAAGGGCGAATGTTTCGTCAAAGTCTATACCATCTACTTGAGAGTAGCCTTGAGCAACTAATCGTGCCTTGTTCCTGATGATAGTACCATCCTCATTTTTCTTGTTCTTGAAGATCCATTTGGTACCTATCACATTGTGTTGCTTTGGGGGCTTCGTTAATTCCCAGACTTTGTTTCGCTCAAATTGATGGAGCTCTTCCTGCATTGCTTTAATCCAGTAGTCATCCTGAAGAGCTTCATCTATGTTCTTTGGTTCGATTAAGGATACGTAGCAAGCGAATCCACAAACCAACTGCCTCCGAGTTCTGACTCCTTCTTGTGGATCTCCAATAATATTCGATTCCGGATGATCCTTGGAGATTCGTAACGTTTGTTGAAACGGAGTACTCGGAGATACATGAGATGATTCCTGCACATCAGATAAACTTGAAGAACCATTAGATGCATCATTAATATTGGAAGTATTATTATGAGAAGATGCATTAGCAGGAGAATCATCATCTAGAGAGATATCGAGGGTAGATTTTCCAGATCCAAAGTGAAAAGCTTCATCTACTTTAACATTTATAGATTCTACGATCGTCTTAGATTCAATGTTAAATACTCGATATGCTCTGCTATTCGTAGAATAACCCAAAAAGATCCCTTCATCACTTCGAGAGTCGAACTTTCCAAGATTTTCACGGTCACGTAAAATGTAACATCGACTCCCGAAGACACGAAAATATTTGATGTTGGGTTTTCTACTAAACCACAGCTCATATGGTGTATTTAAAGTTCCTGGGCGCAAGTAAACTCTATTAATGACATAGACAGCGGTGTTCACGGCTTCAGCCCAAAAATGTAGCGGTAAATTCCGGCTATGAAGCATCACACGCGCCATCTCTTGAACAACCCTGTTCTTGCGCTCAACAACACCATTCTGCTGAGGTGTATAGGGTGCCGAGAATTCATGTTTAATGCCATTTGAAGTGCAAAAATCAATGAATTTTGAATTTATGAATTCTCCACCTCTATCACTTCTAACACGAATGATCTTTTCATTCTTTTCAATCATAATACGATGACAAATCTCATGAAAAGAGTCAAACGTATCAGCTTTCTCTTTTAAAAATGCTACCCAAGAAAACCGAGAGAAATCATCAACCAATAAAAAAATGTACAATTTACCTCCCAAAGATGGTTGACGGGTCGGCCCCATTAAGTCCATGTGCAAAAGTTCCAAGGGCCGTTTTGTACCAACGTGGTTCAAGTTCTTGTGTGCAGTCCTAGACTGTTTTCCCTTTTGGCAACCACCACACACAACGTTTTGTTTAAATAAAAGCTTTGGAACCCCCTTGACCACGTCCTTGTTTGAAATTCTAGTAAGTTCCTTAAAATTTAAGTGACCTAGCCTTTCATGCCAAAGAGTTTCATTATTCAAGGCGGCTAAGTTACAATTTTCAGAAAATTTATTAGGAACAACATAACAATTGTTTTCAGATCTAACCCCTTTTAAAAAGAAGACATGGTCCTTATCAGTTACAACGCATTCAACAGATGAAAAGTTAACTGAAAAACCATTGTCGCAAAGTTGACTTATGCTTATGAGGTTAGTCTTAAGGCCATCAACAAATAAGACGTTTTTCAAAATTAGGCCATCTGGAATAGCTACCGTCTCTTTTCCAACAATTTTGGAAGATCGACCGTCTCCGAAAACAACGTGTCCTCCGGAGATTTTCTCAAGATTTTGAAAACTATTTTTGTCACCGGTCATGTGACGGGAACACCCGCTATCCAGATACCAAGACGAACTATCATATGCATGCAAGGAAACATTGGAAACAAGACAAGGGAAAATTTCACCTTTGCGCACCCAAACCCTTTTGGAGTGCGTCGGTAATGGTCGTGAAGTTATATGCCTAGGTGAAGGCGTCTTGTTATAGCGATTGTTGTTCCTTGATAAGATCGTCTTGCGCGATGAACTACCAAGTCTCTTTTCATTTGAAAAGTTTTGCTTTGATTTTCGGGGAGGAGCCTTTTTGGTAGTTGTTGCAAGAGGTCCTTGAGATGAGCGTTCGACTCCCGTCTTGCAATATCTTCTTATGTGCCCTGAAACACCACAACGAAAACATACCTTAGATCTTGACGATCCCAAAGAGGATGAAGTAGGTTTGTTGTCGTGGTTTGTCTTGAATTCCGGTGTCGGAGGAGGAGATACCGACTGAGGCACAAAAACTGTCTCACTCGAACTTGGACTGTTTCCAGTTTGAGTGTATCCGAGGCCGAACCGATTTGATTGACCAAGACCAAGAAGTCTATCCAACTTACTCCTTCCTGAAGAGAATCGCTGTAAGTCATTCTTGAGTTGGAAAATGGTCTTTGTCATTTCCAGGTTATCCTGTCGAGCCTCGTTGTAGAGCTTTGAGAAGTGATTCGCGTTATCCACCAGATTTGTATGTTCCTTCTCAAGTTGCTCATTGGACTCTTGAAGGGAAACATTTGCCTTTATCAGGTTTTCCCTTTCCACTTCAAGAGCGTTTGAGAGAGAAGTCGCTCTTTTTGCTTCTTCTTCGAGATCATGCACTCTCCCTCTCAAACTCTTGTTTTGCTTAGCCACTTTCTTTGAGTCCCTCAAAAGTCTGTGGTAGGCTAGAGCAAAATCTTCACCTTCCGAATCATCCGATTCGTTGTCCGTTGCGTTCTTTTCAACAGTGGAGTTGGACAACGACTCGGATGTACTTGCCATAAAGCACATGAAGGGTGAAGATACGGACGCGTGGAATGCGGTGGAGCTCTTTTCTTCATCACTCGAAGACGACTCATTTGACGTTGAGTTGTCATCCCAAGTGACGACTTGCATCGCCTTCTTCTTTGCCGGATACTTGTTAGGACACTCCGTTGCAATGTGGCCGTAGCCTCGACATTTGAAGCATTGAAGTTGTCCTTCTGAACTTTTCTTATCCTTTGAGAAGTTCTCTTGCTTTCTTGACTTGTAACTTAAAGTACCCTTGCCTTTGTTCGACTTTCCGAAGGATGGAGATTTGCTTGAATTACCCCTCCGAAAGTTGCGGCGAAACTTCCTTGTCAAGAGAGCGAGCTGCTTCTCAAATTCCTCCATAGAAAGGTTCTCGTCATCGTCTGAGGAGGATGTATCCGCGTCTTCTTCCTTAGTTGTTTTCAACGCATAACCTGAAGACTTAGAAGTTGATGCCTTTCCAGAAGAATTGTTAGTAGTAAATGTCATTTCATAAGTTTGTAATGAACCAACTAATTCTTCTACACGTATTTCGTCCGGGTGTTTAATAGTTTCAATGGCAGTAACCTTTGGGCGAAATCGTTCAGGAAGATTTCTTAAGATCTTTCTTACAATCTTAAATTCTGGAATCTTCTCTCCCAGATTAGCACATGAGTTTACGATGTCTTGCAATCGCGTATAGTAGTCCGTGAAAGATTCATTTTCTGCCATTAAGATAGAGTCAAACTTGCTCGTAAGCATTTGCAGTTTCTGAATCTTCACGAGGTTAGTTCCCTCATGTGTAACCTGAAGAACATCCCAGATTTCTTTCGCAGTCTCACATGCCGAGACGCGAGAGAATTCAGTTTGAGATAAGGCATTAAAGATAGCATTAATTCCCTTGCCATTGTAAGAAGATGAATCTAACTCTTCCTTGGTCCATTTCGACCTAGGTTTTAAGGTGCGAACATCACCAATAAATTCAGTTGGATTAGACCATCCTAATTCAATTGATTGCCACACCCGTTCGTCGATGGAAATTAAAAAGGCTTTCATCCGTACTTTCCAGTACGCATAATTTGTTCCATCGAAGAACGGGGGTCGGTTGATGTTTCCACCTTCAACCATTGTTTACAACCCTATTCCCGCTCTGATACCACTTGTTGGGTTATATGTAATAAGGATCTAAATAGGAGAAAAAACACCTAGAGGGGGGTGAATAGGTGTAAACGTATAAACACTCAAAAATCGTTGCGATAAAAACCCAATGCGGAAATAAAAAATAATACGCAAGATTTTTACGTGAAAAACTCCATCACCGGAGTAAAAAACCACGGGACCGATAACACGGCAGAAATCCACTAGAATTAAAACACGTACAAGGTGATTTACCGTACACAATTACGACTCAACCTTTTCCATACGCTCCTAGAGGATCTTCTCCGCTCGCTCCGCGACGCTTCTCGAATCCACGATCTGCGCCCAACGCCGAATCCACGGCGTCCAACGTCGAATCCACGACGTCCGACCGAATCCACGGTCTTCACCCAATAGCACCCTTCGAATCCACGAACGTGCCTCGCTCCGAATCCACGAGAGCGGTTGAACCTTGAATCCACAAGGACACGCGAATCCACGCGCCGATTTTTGGGGTAAATCGTTGTTTTTGGGTGGTGATGATCCGCCGAATACTTAGATCAAAGATAGATCGGAAATACCATCTAAGTATTCATTAGTTTGATTCAACTCAAGATGTGAGTATGAAAACCTAGAATCAAACTAATCAATATAGATGAAGAAACATAGAGTATTCTCTAATGATTTCCTTTCTTCTCTATATGTGGATCTAGAGCCGTATAAGATGATATATGAAAATGACGGCTATCTGGATTAACCCTAGAAAAAGAGTCATAGGGTTTATTTATAGGTTAGAAACCCTAGGAAGGAGATAAGAATCAAAAACCTAACATTTCTGGAGATTTTACGGACGGCGATCCGGATCGGATTAGCTGTGATCCGGATCGTCGTAACGAGTCAGGCAATTCCAGAAAAACGAAGGTTCGGGATCCGGATCGAAGTGCTTGATCCGGATCGTTCATACAGTTCACCAAACATCAACGTTCGGGATCCGGATTGCGAAGCCTGATCCGGATCGTTCAAGGAAGATGGTAAACTCAGTGTTCGGGATCCGGATCAAGAGAGGCTACGATCCGGATTGAACTGGTGTATGAACGAACCACCTTCGGTATCCGGATCGAACAACCTGATCCGGATCCTGAACATGTCCCAAGTTCAGTTTTTGATTTTTATGCAATGAAAGATTCTTCCAAGTGTTTCTACACTACAAGAAGTATTCGGATCACACAAAATCTTTAGTAAAACATACCTGATCCTTTTGAATTCTTCTTTCTTGAGATTGAGTTAAATGATCCAACTTTCTTCACCTTCAATCTTCAAGACTTGAGACTTTCACGAAACTACGCCAACTCAAATTCCGTAACAAGTCAGTTGTGGGAAGACGACCTTTGAGCACCAACCAGACGAGAATCTGTACTTTGATTAGCGTCCGCAGACTCCAAAGCGACTTGGCGTACAAATCCCTTGTACCCCCGTCACTAAGCACCGAGTAGGTAGACTTAACGGAGAAAACACCCTTATCGTGCCACCTCCACTGCACAACATTATTTTTGGCCCCTAAAGTTACCCCCGCCAGCAGCACCTTAAGCTCCGACAACCGTCAAGCGCAGCCGGTTCTCCGTCGCCCCCCCGACAAGGCTCCGCATAGGATTTTCCTCCAATTCCATCCGTTACGCCCAAAGCACTCGCCGACACGTAAGGATTTCTTCTCCACGGAGTTAAAAACCTCGGGAAAGAGAAACTTTAAGGTCAACCCGCCACACCATCTATCTGACCAGAAGTTGATAGATTTTTCATTCCCAAGTTGGTATGAAACCCTACCTCGGAAGCACTCTTTAAGGCTGATAACATCCCTCCACCATTGTGATGACGGCCTAAACGCTTTCCCCTCCCACAATGGTTTTCTCTTCGCATAGTATACCGTTCTAATCAAATTGGTCCATTGAAGCTGAGGGTTCGTGAGAAACCTCCACCACCATTTGGTCATAAGTGCGTCGTTCATCAAGCTTAAGTCTAGAATCCTCAGCCTACCTTCCATCTTTCCTCTGCACATATTCTTCCAAGCGACTAACCTCCCTCTCCTATTCAGGTGCGAGTCCCCAAACCAAAAAAAGTCCCTTCTGAGGGCCTCGATCCTCTTTAAAACCCAGATAGGAGCTTTGAAGATAGATAGAAGGTAGATGGGGATGTTGGTTAGGACTGCGTTCACCAACGTAAGTCTCCCTCCTCTAGACAGGAGTTTGGCATGCCAGCCGTTGATCCGTCTACAAATTCTGTTGATAACCCCGCTCCATTCCTCTTTACTTTGCTTCTTGATGGATAGTGGCAGCCCAAAGTACTTCGTCGAAAAAGATCCGACTTTGCAATTTAGGATATTCGCCAGACTAGCCGCCTTATGCTCGTGACTGCCTGTATAGAATAATTCAGATTTCTCCTTACTAACTTTAAGGCCCGACGCCCACTCAAAGAGTAGCCACAGGAATCTAAGGTTCCTCACATACTTCTTCTTAGCTTCGCAGAAAAAGGTGTCGTCCGCATACTGGATTAGCGGGATCCGATAGTCGTCAGTCGGCCCTACGCCCCTCGAAAGGTTATTTTTAACTGCTTCATCCGTCATCCTAGCAAGACACTCAGCCACCATCAGGAACAGACAAGGGGCTAGAGGATCACCCTATCTTACGCCTCTCTTAGTTTTGAACCAATTGGTCACATCCCCGTTAACTAACACCGCCACTTTAGCGTTTTCAACACACTGTCGTATCCACCCACACCAAATGTCAGGAAAACCCCACCAATCCATAACTTTCCCCAGGAATGACCAATTGATTCTGTCATGCGCCTTCTCAAAGTCCACTTTCGCTCCGACTCTTTCGTTGTTAGTTCTATCTCCCCACCCAACGAGTTCGCAAGCCGTCACAAAAGTGTCGAAAATATTCCTCCCTTTAAGAAAGGCGGACTGAGAGTGCGAGATCAAAGACTGTAACACCGGCGCTAATCTGTTGGCAAGGACCTTTGAAATAATCTTTTGGACGTCGTTCAGCACGCCGTTCAGCAAACTAATCGGACGAAAATCACTAACTTTCGCTGGCCCCTCCTTATTGGGGATCGGGCAAACAAAGGAGTAGTCGATGGGACCTGTGAAGTACCAACCCTCATGCAGGTCCAGAAAATTTTTTCCGACGTCTTCTTTAAGGGTATCCCAAAAAGTTTGGTAAAAACTAAGGGGAAAACCGTCAGGCCTAGGAGCTTTGCCCCCCTCTAGCTGGAACGTCGCTGCCCTGATCTCTTCCATATTGAAGGGAGCAGAGAGCTTCTCACGGTCAGCGTCGAAGACGCGACGTAAGCGAAAAAGTTCACTCTAGTCACCAAAACGCTGCGGCCCAAGGTCGGCGGGGGCGAAGAGCTCCTTAAACTTCTAAAAGAAGTACGCTCTTTTTTCCCCATCAGCCCAGATAGTTCTTTCGTCATCTTCGATTACCCCTATCTCGTTTGCACGCCTTCTGCCGTTAGCATAGGCGTGGAAAAATTTGGTATTGCCATCTCCCTCTTTCAGCCATCTCTGCTTTGCCCGTGATTTCCAGAGAATTTCTTCATCGTCCAACACCTTGCCAAGCTGACTCTTCAGCTCATCTCTTTTGTCGAGCAGCTCCGAATCGAGGTCCCGGCGTTCCTCTAGCTCATTACTTCCTGAATATCGGACATTAGCTTATTCTTCGCCTCCAAAATACAATAAAAGTTAGTTTTACGCCAGCTTTTAATCATATTCCGGCAATGTCTTAATTTAGCTGCCAAGGTAAGAATCTCGGAGCTCTTGCAGTCCACCTCCTTCCACCAGATTGGGACGTTGGCACAGAAGTCCTCTAGTTTTAGCCACACCTTCTCGAGTCTGAAGATTTTATCCGAGTGTTTCTTAAATCCACCAATAGACATCAAAATGGGCCGGTGATAGGAAGTAATCCTAGGTAGAGCCTCGACCTTGGACAGTGGGAAGTTCAAATCCCACTCTGTCGACACAAGGAACCGGTCAAGTCTTGCTAAAGAAGGATTTCGCTGCATACTAGACCAGGTGTACCGCATTTTTTCATAGGTAGGTCCATAAGAACTAGATTGAAGATCAGTTCATTGAACATGCGGGACGCTCTATCACACCACCACCTACCAACATGTTCGTCCTGTGACCTAGTAAAGTTGAAGTCCCCACACACCACCCAATTGCCTTCATAGCAATCCTTAAGCAGGCCCAGCTCGGAATAGAAAAGCTCTTTACCATCCCACCTAGGCGCCCCGTACACATTAATGACGAAGAAGTGCAGACCGCTGGATCGATGACGAAAACGAATAGTAAGAGAAAAGGTGCGGATGATGGCGTCGGAGCACTCGAAAACCTTGGAACTCCAACAGGTGACCAGGCCCCCGGAAGCACCATTAGCCTCGATAAACATACATTTGTCAAGATGCGACCCACCAAAGCTCTTGAGAAAGGTTATAGAAACACTTTGGACCTTAGTATCTTGGAGACAGACCACTGCAAATCGTAACTTAGAGACAACCAAGCGGACAACAATACGTTTTGAGAGGTTATTAAGCCTTCTAACATTCCAGCTACAGACACTAAACATTAACATCCAAGACACACCAAACCCCAACTGGTCCCACGAGGGGACACCGACCAACAAAAAAACAACTCAAAAGGACTAAGAAACAACCCCCCAAACAGCACCAACCCCCAAAAAGCCGCCACGGCACCATACCCGGAATAAAAACCCCAAAAAGTCCCCGTAGGAAACCCCACCAAAACACCAGCGGAACCCATACTAGCGCTTGTTCACCACGAATTCCTTCAGGAATTCGCCTCGCCGTCATCAAGACGCACCCCGCACATCCTACTCCTCCCCAAAATCTTCTTAATATTGGGATTAGCGCAGGTGCCTTCGGCCCGCCCATCACAAGACTCCATCCGCGCTTTCTTGGCAATAGCCTTAATCAAGATAGGTGTCGCCTCCTCGGCTGCAAGTCGCCGACTAGATCGACTCTTCGGAGTTCCGTTCCTCGCTGCCCTAGCGCCCGAGACGAAATCCAAGACCGAAATCCAAATTTGTCGGGTTCAAATTTGGATATGAATTTTTAAAATCTGTCGAATTCGGATTCAAATTTCGAATTTGATAGTCAGATTCAGATTCGGATTTTTGAATATCCATATCGAATTTGACCCATTGACATTCCTAATTTCAACACCGCGAGATCTCAGGTTATGCCCTTTTAGGTTTGAGGACAGAAGCACGAATAGAGCTGCATAGATAGATGTCTAATCTTTTGTATTGGCTTCTCAAAATGTTCTTTTTTTCTCTTCCTTTTTCTTTTAGACTAAAATTCAGAAAACTCTCAAATAAATACTCGTTTTTTTTTTCCTTTTCGACTTTTAAAAATCTATATTTTACCTCTTTAAAAATTTAGTAATGTTATGATTAACTGTGATGACCCAAATCCTCTTGGAAGAGTTCCGGCTTGGTCGGCAGCTTGTTTAGGCCCTTGTTGATTGTTAGATTTGGGTTTCGCGCAAATCGGACTCAAAATGGACTCAACACAAAGTTCAGATCACGTTTGCCCATTCAGATCCTTTTGCTAAATTTTTAGAAGTGGATTTTGGCAAAACGGACAGAGGATTTGGATTCAGTGCGCGAAAACGGTCAAGATTGACTATTTGGACGTATTTTTCGGAGTCCAGACACCCGAAAACGGACAACCAGAAGTTTTTGGTATAATCCGGTGCACGAGAGGAAGCTGTGGACCCGGGGGTGGACGCGCGGCTCGGGAGAGGCGGCCTCACGCGACGCGGTCCACGCAGTGCAGCTGGGTGGCGCGGTCCATGGCAGGCGCGTGCGCTGGGCTCAGCGAGCAGCGGCGTGGGACGCCTGGCAGCGGGTGATTGGAGGGGGCAGGTCGGGGCAGATGGGGCAGGCACGGGGCAGGCGGAGCGGCATGGCGCCCACGCAGGGGGGGGGGGGGGGGGGGGGGGGGAGGAGGGGGGCCACGTGGCGCCCCGCTACTCGCCAGCGCGGCCCCACCCCTCTTCCTTGTTGGGCCATGCAGCGCGGCCCAATTGGCCGCGCCGCACTGTGTGCTGACCCGAGCCACGTGGCGCGCCCGGAGCAATCCGGAATCGTACCCCGAACCCCCCGTTTTCCCCTTTTCTTTGGCCTATATATAGGCATTCTCTCCCTCTCTTTTGAGGCTTTTTGGGGTTTTTTCGAAGAGAGTTTTTTAGCAGGGTTTCTTCACCTCGTGATCTTCACCTCCAAGGATTGTGAGAATTTTTGGAGGCAGCGGCATCGATGATTTCTGTGTTTCGGCGCTCTGCGACGTTCCTCTTCCGGTGGCTTTTCCATCGCATTTCAGTCCGTGAGCTCCCCTGGGCTACCTCGAAGGAATTTTCAACTAATTCTTGTGGCATCGTTTTCGAGATAGGTAGGCCTTCGTTTTTCGTGTTTACTACTTTCCTCCATTTCAAATTTTTACTGGGTTTTTCGGAGCATCTTTAGACCCCCTTTTTCTGCGATAATTTTTGGACAGCGGAGGAGTGTTTATGCCTTTTCTGGGCCTGTGGGTATCGGAACGGGAAGTTTAAATACTCGATTTGCATCAACACTTCGCGACGATCGCAGCCGTGATTTTTATGAAATTTTTGGAAGTCATTTCGTAGGTGAAAAATGGCCCTTTTTGGGACTGTTGCGCAGACAGCATAATGCAGTTTTCTGGGACTAAGTTTTACACTGTATTCGACTTTGTGGCAGTTTTCGCTGTGATTTCGGTGATGCGCGAGGAAAGGGAAAGTTGAAACTTTTCATCACGATCGAGATGACCATTTTTCTTTTTGGCCCGGACAGAAACTGTGCATGTTTTCACATCTGTGCCTTTGTCGCGCGCCACTGATATTTTTGCACCGCATTGTTGGACAGCAATTCACTGTTTTACTCGCCATCGTTGATCCAGGAGGAGTTTTTGGGAGATTCTTGATTCGTTGGGACCGTGGACTCTGAGGTAACGCGCACGCCATATTTTCAGCCTGATCGAACGTTAGATCTGCGCGTTCGAGGTAGGTGGTTGTTGTTTATCTCTTGCTACGATTTACTCACTAGGGCTATTAGATAGACCCCTGATTTATTGATTATTGGCCACGTGGCGCCCCGCTACTCGCCAGCGCGGCCCCACCCCTCTTCCTTGTTGGGCCACGCAGCGCGGCCCAATTTGCCGTGCCGCACTGTGTGCTGACCCGAGCCACGTGGCGCGCCCGGAGCAATCCGGAATCGTACCCCGAACCCCCCGTTTTTCCCTTTTCTTTGGCCTATATATAGGCCTTCTCTCCCTCTCTTTTGAGGCTTTTTGGGGTTTTTTCGAAGAGGGTTTTTTAGCAGGGTTTCTTCACCTTGTGATCTTCACCTACAAGGATTGTGAGAATTTTTGGAAGCAGCGGCATCGATGATTTCTGTGTTTCGGCGCTCTGCGACGTTCCTCTTCCGGTGGCTTTTCCATCGCATTTCAGTCCGTGAGCTCCCCTGGGCTACCCCGAAGGAATTTTCAACTAATTCTTGCGGCATCGTTTTCGAGATAGGTAGGCCTTCGTTTTTTGTGTTTACTACTTTCCTCCATTTCAAATTTTTACTGGGTTTTTCGGAGCATCTTTAGATCCCTTTTTCTGCGATAATTTTTGGACAGCGGAGGAGTGTTTATGCCTTTTCTCGGCCTATGGGTATCGGAACGGGAAGTTTAAATACTCGATTTGCATCAACACTTCGCGACGATCGCAGCCGTGATTTTTATGAAATTTTTGGAAGTCATTTCGTAGGTGAAAAATGGCCCTTTTTGAGACTGTTGCGCAGACAGCATAATGCAGTTTTCTGGGACTAAGTTTTACACTGTATTCGACTTTGTGGCAGTTTTCGTTGTGATTTCGGTGATGCGCGAGGAAAGGGAAAGTTGAAACTTTTCATCACGATCGAGATGACCATTTTTCTTTTTGGCCCGGACAGAAACTGTGCATGTTTTCACATCTGTGCCTTTGTCGCGCGCCACTGATATTTTTGCACCGCATTGTTGGACAGCAATTCACTGTTTTACTCGCCACCGTTGATCCAGGAGGAGTTTTTGGGAGATTCTTGATTCGTTGGGACCGTGGACTCTGAGGTAACGCGCACGCCATATTTTCAGCCTGATCGGACGTTAGATCTGCACGTTCGAGGTAGGTGGTTGTTGTTTATCTCTTGCTACGATTTACTCATTAGGGCTATTAGATAGACCCCTGATTTATTGATTATTGGTTTGCCACCCTATTGGACATCATACATGATTAAAGTAATCTGATTAACTCTCTGCCTATTTATATAGGTTTGATTTACTATAGTGGTAATATATTAGCATGCCATGTTAACACTTAATCTTTCCTAAAAATTGATTATTCGATGGGACAAGATGATACATCCTATGTGCGGGTACCACTAGTCTGATGATTTATTATGGATCATGGATTATGGACATGTGTAGTTGGTTAGTGACTTTGGCATGTTGTTATACCTATGTGAAGCTACTATTTGATACACTTTCTTTTATCTTTCATGAGGACAAATGTATGCATGTATGGATATCTAGATAGGCCATCTTTTATCGCTATACTATCATATTGGGACCTGACTTAGGAGAAACCATGCTCGCTTTTTTTCTCCTTTTTATTCAGATATGTGATTCATGTTGCTCGGGTTCGAGCAGGGGTTTGGGATAGTGTAGGCGAGATCTTTGAGTCTGGGAAATGTTGTACCGATTGTGGACTTGTGGGGTATTGCGGCGACCGCGGACAGTAAGTGGTTGACCGGATATTGGTTATTTCACAATATTGTGGACTTGTGGGGTATTGCGGCGACTGCGGACATTGGGCGATTAACCGGATGTTTACTTTTGCATCAGATTGCGGGATTGGGGTTTCATTAGTGGATGGATTTGTTCACTTTGAGCATAGTCGTGATCCAGTCTTGCTATATTGAGATACTCGTGATATGGTTACTTTACTCGTGTGGGTCGCACCCCTCGAGTGCCACTCCGAAGTAGGCGATTGACACATCGGCCAGTGAGTACTGGACAATGAGTTTCTATCAGTGAGTGCCGATCTGTTAGCAGATACTTGAAACAGTTTTTTCGCAGGCAGTGTTCGAGTTTTAGCTCGAGTTGATTGGGTTATATCTCAGCGGTTATTTCTTTTATATTAATGCATACATTTACAGTTGCTATATATCATTCATCATAGCATTAGGGGCATAGTAGTGGTAGTTCCTCTTTACCAGCAGTTCTGTTTTCAGCTTTACCACTTTACTTTCCTCCTGCCTCTGGTAGACTTAGTGGGTACGTCGGATCTTGAGGATTTATCCGTTGGGGGCTACTGGTTTTATCAGTGGTTCTCACTCCCATGGTTGTTTTCCTTTTTTCTTCCCCTTTGTTTTGCAGAGTCTTCTGCGGGAGCTGCTGAGCCATCGACGGCTGATCGAGATAAGGGGATCGCTGATCAGTAGATAGATCTCCTGTGAGGCTGAGAGTTTGGTCAGACAGTTGTTGTACCCTCCACTCAGACTATTGTATTCTCATTTTATTTTGGGTATGGTTTCGGCCAGTTAGTTGCATTATTTTGGTGAGCTGGGAGAGACTATTGTATTTATGACAGCTGTGTTTTACTTTCAGTTTCAGTTTCAGTCTGAGATGTTGTAGTTTTTAGTTCAGCTCTGTACTTGTGTTCTTTTATTGCTTATCTTATATCTGAGCAGGTTTTCGGCGCTTCGTGTATGCGAAAAATTCCGTATGCACAGCGGATCTGTTGGCAGGCCCGGGTTCTGGTTTACCCCCCAGGGCGTGACATTAATGATGCGACAATAACGTCACTACCGCATCAGCGACACGTGACTACTACTCAACTAAATTGGACAGTGAGGCTTGATTGTAATAATCTCAGAAGTTTCAGAAGTTACAATAAAATAAAATTTTAGTACTAATGTCACGCCCCGGGATCGAAACTGCGACCCGGGCCCGCCAACAGATCCGCCACCTATGCCAAACCCGCATAGGCGAAGCGTCCTACCTGCAAAAAGAGCTACAGCTAACAGATATCAGAGCTAAAAGATAAACTGCTATAGAAATAAAATCAACCACTGTACAACTGAAGATAAAACAACAAGGTCCATCTCCCAGAAATGATAATCATACAATAACCTCGAGTACAAAACTCATAGCTCAACAGGGAGATATCTCAAATAATACATCAGTGTACCAGCTCTCAATACATCATATCCTCACTACATCAGTCTCTCAAAAGAGGAAATAAATACTAATCTGCCGACTATGCTGAAGATCTCCTCAAAGGGGGGGGGGGTACCGCTACTCTCCAAGATAGGTAGGGATCTAGCTCGCTACTCCCTCACCGCGAACAGCAACTGCAGAAACGGCAACACCCGCCAAGACTCTGCAAAACAAGGGAGAGAAAGGACAAAAAGGGGGGAAAACCCCCAACGGGCGTGAGAACTACGCAAAAAGGGAGTTCTCAGTGGGTATCGCCACTAGGCCCGACGATCTGCCCACCAAGACTACTAGAGGCAAAAGATAACCAATGCAGTAAAACTGAAAGAAGGAGCTGGAGACACTCTACAGCTACCATGCCTCTATCTAAAAGCTCAAATGGGGAACCTCTGATAAAGATATGCAACACTCGCACACGTGGTGCTCAATCGACCCAATCGAGCTGACTGCCACATCGGGTCCAGTCAAACCTGCGCCCACCTACAACCACCTCCCGCTGACGGGCAGGAATTACGTAGGGCGTCCAAACGGACTAACTCGCTATCGAGTAGTGGCTCATGCAGGCTATAGTCGGAATCCACGCTCTCTCTCCCAGAACGAATAGCCTCAAGATCACCAAACCTCTCGCACAACGGTCGACTAACCCGCAACAACCCCGGGACTACCGTCAATCCCCAAACGGTTCCCAACAACACTAGCACTGGTCTAAACACAGCTACTAGACTTCACTCGGTCCCCCAGGCACGAGTGTAACAAAAAGTATCTCCTGAATAAACCCAAACGATGGACCAGTAAGAACTGGAAAAGCTCAACTCAACACCGGTACGACAATCCGGTAAAAGCTCAACTCAACGCCGGTACGACAACCCGGTAAAAGCTCAACTCAACGCCGGTACGACAACCCGGTAAAAGCTCAACTCAACGCCGGTACGACAACCCGGTCTCGCCTACTCCAGAGTGGCACTCATGGGGAGCGACCCACACGAGTAAAGTATCACTGTAACAAGTCTCACTGTAACAAGTATCACGAGATAGCAGGACTGGATCACGACTCGGATCAAAGTGGAAAAACTCATCCACTAAAGGGAAACCCGATCCCCAAACTGATACAATAGTAAACGATAAGTGGAAACTCCATCCACTAGAGAAAAATCTAATACCCAATCTGATACATCAATAAATATCCGGTCAACCGCCCAATATCCGCGGTTGCCGCAATACCCTGCCGTCCATAACTAAGTACTATAACCGACCTCCGGTCAACCGCCCAAAGTCCGCGGTCACCGCCAAAACCCTGCCAGCCGCAATCCAGCACAACCCGTCCCTGACACCAATGTCCCTGCTACACTACCCCAGACCCCTGCTCGCATCCGAGCAACACAGACCGCCTGACTAACAAGAAGGAGAAAGGAATAACATGGTTTCTCCTAAGTCAAGTTCCAATATGTAGTGCAGCAGTAAAAGATGGCCTACCTATATGTCCATACAAGCATGCATTTGTCCTCAAAGAAGAATAAAGGAAATAAACCTCATGCCAGAATTATCAATGACTATAGCTGTCCATAATCCTCGATCCATAATCGCTCCTC
Source organism: Tillandsia leiboldiana (assembly GCA_029204045.2). Taxonomy (NCBI): domain Eukaryota; kingdom Viridiplantae; phylum Streptophyta; class Magnoliopsida; order Poales; family Bromeliaceae; genus Tillandsia; species Tillandsia leiboldiana. Next base: position 1,474,581 of record CM055072.1, on the reverse strand, counting down.
AGAGTAGAACCTGCACATAACTACAAGGTCCTATCCCATTGCATAAACCAGCCTCGTAAAAGGTTATGTGCTAACATGGCATGATAATTAATCATATAGGGTAACCTTGCCTTAGGTAAGCTTCCACTAAACATCAACATAAATGTCTGATTAATACCATTGTCATAATATGAATAATTAACTTGCAATTCCCATAAATCAACATTGTTAAGCTTACCAATCAATCCCAGGTATTGTACCCTACACCTGCATGCAATTCTAACATATAGAGTTAGAGAACCGTCCACCGGTTCTCGGAACAAAGCACCCACCTGAAAAGCTGACTGTCTAAAGCCCAACAGCTGAAAACACCAGATAATCTCTAATCCCTTGCTCCAATAAGTTCAGCACACCCGTAACTCTCCTGGCACAATACAAAGTCCACTATTACACATACATTCCAAAATCTGCTCTCACACACACATACAACAACAGTCCCAGAAATGCTTAATTTTCACCTGCAGCAAGAGCCCAGAAAATTCCCAGAAAAATATCACAGCGATCCGTGCGTCGATACATTCGAAACGGCTATTTACACGCCCAAATCTGAGTTCAGTAAGTCAAGATATAAATTCGGCAAGGTGGTACACTCAACCAAAATCTGTATCAAAATACTGTAGCACTGTACACAGGGAAACAGAGATTTTCACCTCAAAATAAATCTCTGAAAAATCCAAGAAAATACGAGCACGTTCCTTGCGATCTGTAGATGAAAAAGTTGTACAAGCTCGTTTCCGTCAAACGCTCGTGCGCGAAGATACAGCCAGAATACCACAGGGCTGTCCAGGAAACCCACACAGAAAAAGGGGTCACTGTTTGCCTCGGGATCCGTGCCAAAACCTCGAAACGGGAAAGTGAAACCAAAACGAAAGATGAAGCCCTACCTCTTAGGAGTCTGTTGGCGCAAGAATCACTGAAAAAGAACCTTGGGGTAGCCCAGGGAAGCTAAAACACCGCCGCTGCGCCGAAGAAGAACACAGGAATGCAACGTTGCGCCGCGCCGTAAAATAGGGAACCTCGGGATTTGAGCCTCCAAAAATCCTATAACTTGGCAAGAAGATCAAGCATCAAGAGAAGAACAAATTTGCTTAAGGGGGCTCGGGCAGATGGTGAGAGGGTTGAGAGAAAAAGCTGAAGAAGAGGGCTCGGGTTAGGTATAAATAGGCTGAGGAAAATCTTTTGGAGAAATACCCAGTATGTCCCCACTTCCGGGCGCCCGAATTTTTCGGGCTGCTACAGTAATGGGCCCAGCCCATTACTGTCACGCCCCGGGGCGATACTGCGCCCCGGCTCGCCAACAGATCCGCCGCCCGTACGGGAAGCCCCGTATAGGCGTAGCGACTAACCTGCAAAGAAACATCTACACTAGCAGATATCAGAGCTGAAAGAGAAAAGCTGGAAGGAAATACATAAAATAAGACTACAACTTTTAAATATACAGACCATCCTCACCAGAATACAGGAGTCTCTCATAAAAGCAGGAAAGGAAGGTACAACTCAAAACCTCACTACAAAAGTCACTCGACATAACACACACCAAAATGGAACTGGGGTACATCTACTCACACACAGAAGACGACAGGAGGGGATCTATCTCGCGACGCCCTTACCTCGGTCAGAAGGAGCTGGATCAGCAACAGGAGCTGCAGGAACTGGAGCAGAAGTCCCTGGGGAGAAAACACCACGACGGGTGTGAGAACTACATCCCACAGTAGTTCTCAGTGGGTGCCGCCAACAAGCCCGACGGTCTGCCCACTAAGTCTACCAGAGGCAAAAGTAACATATGCAGTGCTATAAGGAGAGCTAGGAAAGGTAACTCTACAGCTACTATGCCTCTATCTAGATGCTCAACAGTGGAACAGAAAGAACATAATGCCACAACTAACTCTCATCCCTGATCACCCAATCAAAACTGACTGCCACAACGGGTCCAGTCAAACCTGCGCCAACCTACTGCCGTTACGTCCCGGAGGAGCGGACTTACGTAGGGCGTCCGTGGCTGCCAACGAAAGCACAGCCAGAGGGACCACCGCGACGACAAGTCGCTAAGGAACATCTCAAACTCACACCGGTACACAACCCGGTCTCGCCTACTCCGGAGTGGCCCTCGAGGGGAGCGACCCGCTCGAGTCAAAGTAACCCATAAGTATCACTGTATAGTATCACTGTAAAGCTCAAATGTGGCTCATGCAGGCTATGATCCAATCTTCGATCAATAAGATCGACTACCAAACAAATCACTGTCTCACACACTAGCTGGAATCTACACAGCTGAAACCCACTGTCTCTCTGACAGTTTCCAAGAACCCAGATCTACCATCACTATCACTCTCCCAAAGAAATCAAATCTACAGACTGCTATCAACTCCACTCGGTCCCCAGACACGAGTGCAAATGCATCCCACAACCGACCGACCTCTCGGCCCACAACTTGGGCGAGGAAAAGCTAAGTCCAAGGTGAAATAAAGTATCGTGATGTGGAATGTCTAGAGCAATAAAAACCTAGCCCAAGTTGGAGTTTTTCTACAGACTGGCTGAACATGATACATATGACAGGGGTGCTAGGTCAAATTCCAAGATTTCATTACTTAACATAGTGCCGGAATCAAAAGATTCAACAACTGATATACAAGATACAACATACAGTTTTTCACATGCTAATACTCCAATTTCTAACATGCATGATCCTACACACCTAGAATTAGTACACAGTCCAGAGTTCTTGGAAGCAAGGTCACCCACCTGAAAGTGCTAACTGTCCAAAATGGCACAGCTGAGAAAGCCCACAACTGTCAAATCACAAATCCCACCAAGCCAACATCACGGTAGAGGTGCTCACAAACTCCTGGGTACAAACATACACCAAAATTACACTTTAATTCACACAAATTCCACATTCCCCAAAATCTGTGGTGAACAGTCCCACTAACACGAAATTTTCACCTGAAAAACTTCCTCCAAAAATTCCAATAAAAATATGACGGCGATCCTCGCGAAGAGTAGATGTCGATAGAGTCCTGAAACGTCGAATTCCGATGTCCGGATGAGGAGATAAAAATCCGACAAGTAGGTGCTGTCCAAATCAACCAACAGTCGCAAAGGGGGTTAAAAATGTACCCAGAACCCCAAGAAAAGCTCGGATCCAGAAAAAGTGTCCAACACGAAAAATGTAGATTTACCTCTTAAGAAACCGTCACCGCAGAAATCGTCCAAAAATAATGTCGGGGTAGCCCGGTAGACCTCCCGGACTAAACTGCGACGGAAATGGGCCTCCAACAGTAGATCGTCGCTCCGCACCCCGATGCAGAAGTCGCCGTCGTCGCGGCCTCCAAAAATCCTGAGCTTCCGCCAAAAGATGCACAAGAGGGAGAGAAACAACTTTGGTGAAGGGCTCCAAGTGAAAAGCTTTCGGGAAAAGCTTCAAAACGAGGCCCCTTGAGGCCTTTTTATAGGCCTCACCCGAAACAGCCCGGAAAAACAAGTCAATGGGCTTTGGGCCCAAAATTTCGGGCGCCCGGAACATTCGGGCGGCTACAGTGTTGGGCCGGGCCCAACACTGTTCACGCCCGAATCCACCAGGAGCCGCCACGTGGCCCGCCGAACAGCAAACAGCTGTTCGGCCCACCCGCTGGCTGCCACGTGGCCCGCCCCCGCACAGTGAGGCGGTTGGCGCCCGCCAATCAGCGGGCGACACGTGTCCACCCCGGTTGACCCGCTGACCGGTCGGCGGCCGCGCCGGGCGCGCGGCATGGCCCCGACGTGGGCACGCGCCCCGAGGCACCGACCCCGACTCCGTGCGCCGCGCACGGTGCGCCCGCGAACCAGAGGGCGACACGCGTCCCCTACACCCGGTCCACGCATTCAACAGGAATTCAGTGGACCGCGCCGCATGCACCGACCAACCGGAGGCTGCCACGTGGCCCCGCATTGGTCCATGCACCGCCGCGCTCACCCGGTAGACCGCGCGCCTTGCGCCCGCCAATCAGGCGGTGCCACGTGTCCATGCGCCGGGTCTGTGCACCCCGCCGCGCAGCTCTGTGGACCGCGCATCCTGAACCGGCCAATGACAGGCCGCCACGTAGCATCCCGGCGGTCTACGGCCCCTCCCATGCACCATTTTCCACTGAAAACTTCCGGGAGTCCGTTTTTGGGCATCCGGACTCAGAAATAAACAAGCAAATAGCCGTTTTCAAGCGTTTTTCCGTGCTGAATCCATTTCCGACCTCTGTTGGGCCTAATTCTTTTCCGAAATTTCGGCAAACTCAGCCGAAGGCCTACACAGCTAATAATAACACACAGGGTCCATCTGTGGCATCCCATTGACGCACCATGGGCCAGATACACCAACGCTAGGTGCTCTAACAGTGGATTCATCGGAAGAACGCTGCATGGGAATTTGGGCCACTACATCCTCCCCCACTAAAAGGAAGTTTCGTCCTCGAAACGAAGTAAGGTAGAACAGGCGTACCTCAACCAGTAGTCTCGAACAGAAAAGGGTAAGCAGATCTCATCTCTGTCTCTAGCTCCCAAGTAGCCTCTCGCTCATCGTGATTGCTCCATAAGATCTTCACATACGGAATGGTCCGGTTGCGCAATTCCCTCACCTCACGAGCAAGAATCCGCAACGGCCGCTCCTCGTAAACCAGGTCCTCACCGATCTCCAAGGGAGTGAAGTCAACCACATGCGACGGATCAAAGACATATCTCCTCAGGGCTGAGACATGAAAAACATCGTGTACACCGGCCAAACGTGGAGGAAGAGCAACTCTATAAGCCACAGGGCCTACCCTCTCAAGTACCTCAAAGGGTCCAACAAAACGGGGACTAAGCTTCCCACGCACTCCAAATCTCCGGACCCCTTTCGAAGGCGAGACCTTTAAGAATACATGGTCACCAATCTGAAACTCCAGGTCTCGCCGTCGAGTATCTGCATAACTCCTCTGACGACTCTGGGCTACCTCAAGGTGTCGACGAACAACTCTGACCTTCTCCTCAGCCTCCAAAAGAAGATCAGGTCCCAAAGTCTTCCTCTCACCCACGTCACTCCAATACAAGGGTGACCGACACTTGCGTCCATACAACGCCTCAAACGGAGCCATCTGGATGCTCGCCTGATAGCTGTTGTTGTACGCAAACTCAACCAAAGATAAGTGTCGGTACCACCCCCCTCCAAAATCCATAACGCACGCTCTCAGCATATCCTCAAGGGTCTGTATAGTGCGCTCAGACTGGCCATCAGTCTGTGGGTGGAATGCAGTGCTGAATCTGAGCTGGGTCCCCAAAGCTGACTGTAAACTCCCCCAGAATCGTGACACAAACCTCGGATCCCGATCTGAAACAATCGACGCAGGTATCCCGTGTAGCCTCACTATCTCGTCCAAATACAACTGTGCCAGACGCTCCAGTGACCAAGTCATCTGAACAGGCAAGAAATGCGCTGACTTGGTGAGTCTATCAACAATAACCCAAATCGCGTCGGCTCCACTCTGCGCTCTCGGCAGCCCTGTAACAAAGTCCATGGTGATGTGGTCCCATTTCCACTCGGGAATTGGAAGACTTTGCAACTTGCCAGCAGGAACCCGGTGCTCTGCTTTCACTTGCTGGCAAGTTAAACAGTGAGCCACGAATCTTCCAACGTCCCGCTTCATTCCGGACCACCAAAAATGTGCCTTGAGGTCCTTATACATCTTAGTACCACCAGGATGAATGGTATAAGGTGTATAATGAGCCTCACCCAAAATCAGGTCTCTGATCTCTGAATCCGAAGGCACACACACTCGGTCCCTGTACCGCAGTACTCCCGAGCTATCCACTGTAAAATCCCCTATAAGATCTGCCTGAATCTGTGATCTAATCCTCTCCAAGTGGGGGTCCTCACTCTGCGTCTCCCTAATCCTGTCCAACAGAGTGGGCTGCAAGACCATAGACATCAGTCTAGCAGAGACCCCAGGGGATACAACCTCAATCTGGAGTCGCCTCAACTGCTCAATCAACGGGGCCTGCTGCGTGACCAACATGCTCAAGCTCTGCACTGACCTCCGACTCAAAGCATCTGCTACCACATTGGCCTTGCCGGGATGATAGAGGATACTCACATCGTAATCCTTCAGTAACTCCAACCACCGGCGTTGCCTCAGGTTCAGCTCCTTTTGAGTAAACAGATACTTTAAGCTCTTATGATCCGTGTAGATCTCACAATGCTCACCGTAGAGGTAATGCCGCCACAACTTCAATGCGAACACCACAGCTGCCAGCTCTAAATCATGAGTAGGGTAATTCTTCTCATAATCCTTTAGTTGCCGTGAAGCATAAGCAATTACCCTCCCATGCTGCATCAAGACACAACCCAAACCGCTGTGCGAGGCGTCACTGTAAATCACGTAGCCATCACCCATCACTGGCAGTGTAAGAACTGGTGCTGAAATCAGTCTCTTCTTCAGCTCCTCAAAACTCCGCTGACACTGCTCAGTCCAAATGAACCTCATCCCCTTCCTAGTCAAACAGGTCAGGGGAGTAGAGAGCTTCGCAAAGCCCTCTACAAACCGACGGTAGTAGCCAGCCAAGCCCAGAAAGCTCCGGACCTCAGTCACCGTCGTCGGTCTCGGCCAATCCCGAACTGTATCAATCTTCGTCGGGTCAACTGCCACTCCTGCGGCTGATACCAAGTGGCCCAAGAATGCAACCTCCCGAAGCCAAAACTCGCACTTCTTAAGCTTGGCATACAGCTTCTTCTCACGTAGAAGCTGCAGCACTATCCTCAAGTGCTCCTCATGATCCACATCGCTCCGGGAGTAGATCAAGATGTCATCAATGAACACAACCACAAACAAGTCTAAGTACGGCTGAAATACCCGGTTCATCAAATCCATGAAAGCAGCTGGGGCATTAGTCAAACCAAACGGCATAACCGTAAACTCATAATGCCCATACCGGGATCGAAAAGCCGTCTTAGGGATGTCCTCGGCCCTCACCCTCAACTGGTGGTAACCTGACTGAAGATCAATCTTCGAAAACACTGTGGCTCCCTGCAACTGATCAAATAAATCATCTATCCGTGGAAGAGGGTACTTGTTCCGGATGGTCACTTTATTCAACTCCCGATAATCCACACACAAACGAAGCGACCCATCCTTCTTCTTCACAAATAAAACTGGCGCTCCCCACGGAGAAACACTAGGCCTGACAAAGCCCCTATCCATAAGATCCTGAAGCTGGGCCTTCAACTCCCTCAACTCGGCAGGTGCCATCCTATAAGGCGCCTTCGAGATTGGTGCGGTTCCCGGTACCACATCAATCACAAACTCCACCTCCCTCTCCGGCGGCATCGTCATCAACTCAGGGGGAAACACATCTGGGAACTCGCGGACAACAGGAATATCCTCGAGTCCCAGTGCCGCCGTAGGCACCTCCACAATCGTCGCTAAGAAAGCGGTGCAGCCCCTACTAATCAACCGCCTAGCCCTCGCCGAAGAAACAGTCATCGCAAAGAATGTGCTCTGGCAGCCTCTGAAGACAAACTCCTCCTGTCCAGGCTCGCGGAGGGTCACCGTCCTCTCTCTGCAGTCTATAACAGCATAGTACCTCGACAACCAATCCATACCTAGCACGACGTCGAAATCCTGGAGCTGCCGCAAGACAAGCAAGTCTGCCGGCAAAATCCAGGATCCCAACTGCACAGGGCAATCCCTACAATACTCCTCGACATGCAAGACATGATCTGGTATCTGAACCTCTAATGCATGCGATAAAGAAACTACCTCTATACCATGAAGGGATGCAAATGCTCTACTGATAAAAGAATGCGATGCACCGGTATCAAAGAGAGTACGAGTACGAACTGCAGAAATCAAAATAATACCTGCGACGACATGCTCTGCTGCTGTAGCATCCTCTACCTGAGCGGCATAGACTCGACCGCTCGGCGCCGGGGGATGTCGCTCTGGCTGTCGCGAGGACGATGGAGCAAAATCTGGCCTACCGGAGGTCGCCGAAGGTCCTGCTGACTGACGAGGAACGAAGGATGCAGAAGCTGATGAAGGAGCTGGGTAACCTGCCCTGGGGCACGCCCTCGCGAAGTGACCGGTCTGCCCGCAACGGAAGCAGCGGTCCCGACCCTGCGGGCACTGGGCTGGTGAGTGCGGTCCTCCACAGATGATACAACGGTCGGGGCGCGGCTGCCGCGAAGTCTGCTGCTGCTGCGAAGACTGCTGCTGCTGCGTAGACTGCTGCTGTCGAGGTGGTCGACGCTGCTGCTGCTGCTGGAACTGACGAGATCCCCCAGATCTCTGCCGCCCCTGATACCCCCGTCCCTGAGAGTGGAAACGGGGTGGTCTCGGGGGTCCCTGCCTACTCGACTGCCCCTCCTCAAACTGCGCGGGGCGCTTCGCCCCAGGAGTCACAACGGGGGCTGGAGTCACCTCTGCCATCACGGCCTCACCACCCTCCACATAAAGTGCCTGCTCCATCGAGGCCTCTAAAGTCTGTAATCTGAGGGAGCGGACCAACTGATAAATGTCCCGACGCAACCCTCTCTCGAACATGTAGATCCGGTGGGTCTCATCTCTGGCCACGTGGGGCATACTAGCCAACAGCCGATTGAAATCGGCTATGTACGCATGTACGGGCCTATCTCCCTGGCGGAGATTCCTCAGCTGCTCCTCCAAGCTCTGTCGAACACTCTCGGGAAAGAAGGCCCCAAGAAGCATACCGCGAAACTCTGCCCAAGAGATAAACTGGGTCCCAGGCGGACCTGCGGGTCGCACACGCCGCCACCATGCCTCGGCGTTGCTCTCCAGAAAATGAGTAGCCAACAGAACTCGAAACCTCTCATCAATAAAAAGGCTCTCGAAATGGCGCTCCATAGCTGTAACCCAAGACTCAGCCGCCCACGGCTCAGCACTCATGCCCGAAAAGCGGGGTGGATCAAACTTGCGAAACCTCAACAAAAGACCCACCAAAACCTGCTGCTCTGCCAAAGTCAAAGATCCCGTCGTCCCAGACGGTGGCCTACTGGAAACAGGCTCAGCCGGAACTGCTGGTGCAGGCTGCACAACCGGGGGTGCCACCACAGGGGAAGAAGGCACCGGAGAACTCTCAGGGGGTACCACCGCCGGCTGCGCTCTCTGCTCCAACAAGAGCGTCAACCGACTCACAGCCTCCTCCTGGCGTCGAGACGCCTCAGTCAACTGTGCCACCTGGGCACGGAGCTCCAAAACCTCGCTCTGCTGTCCCTGCTCCGAGTCCTCCTGCTCGGGCTCAGAGGACGAAGGCTGCGAACGCGTCACCATCGAGCGTCGAGGAGGCATCCCCACCTGAGGGACAAGGCAAACAATCAGAACCCAAATCATCTCTCGACCCAATCTAGCGAAAGTCAGAAGGCATGTCCCCCTTTCCGAAGTACTATGTTGTCTGCAGCCAACATAGTTGCCACCGAAGGAAGACATGTCGATCGCTCACCCCGAACCGCTCGGGAGAGTTAGAAATCCAATCAGGACTCTCGCTAAAGTCACGGCTCTCACGCGAGTCATCCTAGGGTCCAACCACAAGCCTAGGGTTTCCTAAGTCCTCCAAGACCTACATCCTAGGCTCTGATACCACTCTAATCTGTCACGGCCCCGGGGCGATACTGCGCCCCGGCTCGCCAACAGATCCGCCGCCCGTACGGGAAGCCCCGTATAGGCGTAGCGACTAACCTGCAAAGAAACATCTACACTAGCAGATATCAGAGCTGAAAGAGAAAAGCTGGAAGGAAATACATAAAATAAGACTACAACTTTTAAATATACAGACCATCCTCACCAGAATACAGGAGTCTCTCATAAAAGCAGGAAAGGAAGGTACAACTCAAAACCTCACTACAAAAGTCACTCGACATAACACACACCAAAATGGAACTGGGGTACATCTACTCACACACAGAAGACGACAGGAGGGGATCTATCTCGCGACGCCCTTACCTCGGTCAGAAGGAGCTGGATCAGCAACAGGAGCTGCAGGAACTGGAGCAGAAGTCCCTGGGGAGAAAACACCACGACGGGTGTGAGAACTACATCCCACAGTAGTTCTCAGTGGGTGCCGCCAACAAGCCCGACGGTCTGCCCACTAAGTCTACCAGAGGCAAAAGTAACATATGCAGTGCTATAAGGAGAGCTAGGAAAGGTAACTCTACAGCTACTATGCCTCTATCTAGATGCTCAACAGTGGAACAGAAAGAACATAATGCCACAACTAACTCTCATCCCTGATCACCCAATCAAAACTGACTGCCACAACGGGTCCAGTCAAACCTGCGCCAACCCTACTGCCGTTACGTCCCGGAGGAGCGGACTTACGTAGGGCGTCCGTGGCTGCCAACGAAAGCACAGCCAGAGGGACCACCGCGACGACAAGTCGCTAAGGAACATCTCAAACTCACACCGGTACACAAACCCGGTCTCGCCTACTCCGGAGTGGCCCTCGAGGGGAGCGACCCGCTCGAGTCAAAGTAACCCATAAGTATCACTGTATAGTATCACTGTAAAGCTCAAATGTGGCTCATGCAGGCTATGATCCAATCTTCGATCAATAAGATCGACTACCAAACAAATCACTGTCTCACACACTAGCTGGAATCTACACAGCTGAAACCCACTGTCTCTCTGACAGTTTCCAAGAACCCAGATCTACCATCACTATCACTCTCCCAAAGAAATCAATCTACAGACTGCTATCAACTCCACTCGGTCCCCAGACACGAGTGCAAATGCATCCCACAACCGACCGACCTCTCGGCCCACAACTTGGGCGAGGAAAAGCTAAGTCCAAGGTGAAATAAAGTATCGTGATGTGGAATGTCTAGAGCAATAAAAAACCTAGCCCAAGTTGGAGTTTTTCTACAGACTGGCTGAACATGATACATATGACAGGGGTGCTAGGTCAAATTCCAAGATTTCATTACTTAACATAGTGCCGGAATCAAAAGATTCAACAACTGATATACAAGATACAACATACAGTTTTTCACATGCTAATACTCCAATTTCTAACATGCATGATCCTACAACACCTAGAATTAGTACACAGTCCAGAGTTCTGGAAGCAAGGTCACCCACCTGAAAGTGCTAACTGTCCAAAATGGCACAGGCTGAGAAAGCCCACAACTGTCACATCACAAATCCCACCAAGCCAACATCACGGTAGAGGTGCTCACAAACTCCTGGGTACAAACATACACCAAAATTACACTTTAATTCACACAAATTCCACATTCCCCAAAATCTGTGGTGAACAGTCCCACTAACACGAAATTTTCACCTGAAAACTTCCTCCAAAAATTCAATAAAAATATGACGGCGATCCTCGCGAAGAGTAGATGTCGATAGAGTCCTGAACGTCGAATTCCGATGTCCGGATGAGGAGATAAAAATCCACAAGTAGGTGCTGTCCAAATCAACCAACAGTCGCAAAGGGGGTTAAAAATGTACCCAGAACCCCAAGAAAAGCTCGGATCCAGAAAAAGTGTCCAAAACGAAAAATGTAGATTTACCTCTTACGAAACCGTCACTGCAGAAATCGTCCAAAAAATAATGTCGGGGTACCCGGTAGACCTCCCGGACTAAACGCGACGGAAATGGGCCTCCAACAGTAATCGTCCGCTCCGCACCCCGATGCATGAAGTCGCCGTCCGTCGCGGCCTCCAAAAATCTGAGCTTACTCGCCCAAAAGTGCACAAGAGGGAGAGAAAACAACTTTGGTGAAGGGCTCCAAGTGAAAGCTTCGGGAAAAGCGTCAAAACGAGGCCCCTTGAGGCCTTTTTATAGGCCTCACCCGAACACAGCCCGGAAAACAAGTCAATGGGCTTTGGGCCCAAATTTCGGCGCCCGGAACATTCGGGCGGCTACAGGTGTTGGGCCGGGCCCAACACTGTTCACGCCCGAATCCACCAGGAGCCGCCACGTGGCCCGCCGAACAGCAAACAGCTGTTCGTGGCACCACCCGCTGGCATGCCACGTGGCCCGCCCCCGCACAGTTGAGGCGGTTGGCGCCCGCCAATCAGCGGGCGACACGTGTCCACCCCGGTTTGACCCGCTGACCGGTTGGCGGCGGCCGCGCCGGGCGCGCGGCATGGCCCCGACTGGGCACGCGCCCCGAGGCACCGACCCCGACTCCGTGCGCCGCGCACGGTGCGCCCGCGAACCAGAGGGCGACACGCGTCCCCTACACCCCGTCCACGCATTCAACAGGAATTCAGTGGACCGCGCCCGCATGCACCGACCAACGGAGGCTGCCACGTGGCCCCGCATTGGTCCATGCACCGCCGCGCTCACCCGGTAGACCGCGCGCCTTGCGCCCGCCAATCAGGCGGTGCCACGTGTCCATGCGCCGGGTCTGTGCACCCCGCCGTGCAGCTCTGTGGACCGCGCATCCTGAACCGGCCAATGACAGGCCGCCACGTGGCATCCCGCGGTCTACGGCCCCTCCCATGCACCATTTTCCACTGAAAACTTCCGGGAGTCCGTTTTTTGGGCATCCGGACTCAGAAATAAACAAGCAAATACCCGTTTTCAAGCGTTTTTCCGTGCTGAATCCATTCCGACCTCTGTTGGGCCTAATTCTTTTCCGAGAAATTTTGGCAAACTCAGCCGAAGGCCTACACAGCTAATAATAACACACAGGGTCCATCTGTGGCATCCCATTGACGCACCATGGGCCAGATACACCCAACGCTAGGTGCTCTAACAGTGGATTCATCGGAAGAACGCTGCATGGGAATTTGGGCCACTACAATTACTGTGCAAGCCCGACACGGCCCAGGCCCGCCAGTGGCCCAAATCTCCGGTCCCTCGCGCCCGCGCTGCGCCCGGTGCACGTGCGCCCGCCAATGGCGGCGCCCACGTGGCCCCAACCACCGTGCACCGCGCACGTCGCGCCTGCCCCCCCCTGCGCGTACGCCACCTGCCCCGCGTACGGCACCTGCCCCGGTCACCTGCTCCCACCCGTTGCGTGGATCGCGCGCACAACGCCGCACCAATCAACAGCCGCCACGTGTCCGTCCGGTCTACCGGTGCACCCCGCGCCCACGGTCCTTGGACCGCACGTCGTGTACCACCCAACTGAACACTGCCACGTGGCATCCGCACTGGCGCACGAACGGCGCCGTGGACCGCGCGCCTGCCCGGCGCCCGGGCGCCTGCCCGCGGCCCTGCCCGCCGCCGCGTGCCGCCGCCTGCCGCCTCCCGAGGCTGCGCCGCCGCCCGCCGGAGTTGCCCGCCGCCGCCAGCGATCGCCGGAGACACTGTTCCGGCGTGAACAGTAACCGCAAGCTCAAAAACAGCAAGTAAATGGCCCATCTTGACCGGTTTCCCCCGCGCGCTGATTCCAAAAACACGGCGTCCATTTTGCCAAAATCCACTTCCAAAATTGCCGGAGGCTCCCCAAAAGGTATTTTTAATCCGAATTTCCGTACCGGAGCCTAAATTTGATATCCACTCTGCGCGTAAACTCTTCTAAACATCCGACGGGGGTCCCCCGATTACCCACGTGACCCAATTTAAGCCCCGAGTCCATCTCTTGTGTCCAAATTGGCGCGCGAACACCGCCGACATGCCAGGTAGGCTTCCAGAAGCTGCTGGTCACACTGTAGAAGTCCTGCAAAGATCCGGGTCACCCACAACTAAAGTATCACGTTCTGGATAGTTTGAGGACCAAAAGTGCAATTTGACCTATCTTTTAGGGAAAATACTTTTGTATACCCGAAATTGGGTGTATATCTTACATCCTATCCATTTCTGGGGTGGTGTGAATTTCACTGGCCACTTCAAAGTGATCAGTAAAAAAATTTTCATCCCAGGATGGATGGAATGTATATCGTACACTCGATTTTCAGTGTACAGATAACATTGCTCAATCTTTTAGGGTGTAAGAAATTGCAATAGCAAATGCTCAAAGTTCGCAAAATCATTTAAACAAATCTTTTTTTGATTTCTCATTTTACTTTTTTAGTCCTAATTCTCCATCTTTGACAGCATTTGATAATTTGCTTCTCCACAAATCATTTCTTAAACTTATGGTTTAATACAAAATTAAAATGAGGTTTAATTAATTTTCAACTCAGTGAAAACTTGAGTGAATTGGATTTAGGGGGTTAATTTTTTTTTCCTCCTTTTTTTTTAAAAATAATGCTTGGGAAGCACAACAATTAAGGCCAATATAATTTGTTCACTATTTATTGAAAATCACTTCACATTATTAAAAATTAGTTCAAAGTGACAGAAGCTAATGTTTTTTTTTAAAACAAGGGATTAAATGGATTTACATTTAACTTAGTAATTTTTGTGAACCCAAATAAGTGTTACTATGAGAACATTAATTGATCCTAAACTATCTAAGGTTGATTCAATTACAAATACAGCAATAACTCAACAAAATTACAATAACAAATTGTACATTAATTTTTCATTGTTAACTACTAAGCAAGTTGGCTATAGGGATGCTATAGGGATCTAAGTTTTTTTTTTCTTTTTTTTTTTTTTTGAGAAAGAGAGAGAAAGAGATATTAAGTTACCCATTTTATTTATTCGGAAATAAACTCGGCTGAAAACGAATCAGCTAAATTTTACAGATAAGAGTTGAATCAACTTTCACATAATGAATAGTTAGAGTTAACTCTCATATCATATTATCCAAAAATTAATATAATATGAAATATGTAAACATAATTCTCTAATAGCTATTAGGCATTAGAGAAAAACAATTATTTTGTATTATTTAATATGATATCAGAATAATAAACTTTGAGTTTAAGTTTCATTGGATTTCTAATATTATTTAATTTTCTTTTATTTAATTAATTAAAAAGTCACAAGCTTCGACACCGATTTTTTTCGCATTATTTAATAAATTACAGTCAGAGAGAAAAGCATGCAGGAGAAAGAGAGAGGGACACCGATTGTTTCACATTATTTAATAAAATTGGAGTTAGAGAGAGAGTGCGTAGGAGAGAGAGAGAGAGAGAGAGAAATATTTTTCACGAAATAGTGTTGGATACACAAGTAAATCATCAGCACTTAAGAGCTATTTGTTTGCATGCAGTTGTAATTATATACATATGTCACGCCCCGGGTGTAAATCAGAACACGGGTCCGTCTATAGATCCGCCGTGCACACGGTATTTCCCACATACACGAAGCGTCGGTAACCTACTCAGATATAAAAGATAATAAAAAAGAGTATAAAATCAGAGCTGAACTAAAACTACTACATCTCATACTAAAGCTGAAAATAAAGTAAAGAACAACCGTAAATAAATACAAGTATCACTCCCAGCTCACCACAAATGTACAAACAGCTGGCTAACGCCAGACCCAAATAAAGTACAATAAAAATGTCTGAAAGATAGGGGTATAACAAAAGTCCAGCTAGCGACTGTCGGGTGGACTCTCTATCTAGTTCGCTATCCTCTTACCTCGATCAGATGCTGACGGCCCAGCAACTCCCGCAGAGGACTATGCAAAACAAGGGAGAAACAAAGAAAAAGACGATGGGGGTGAGAACTACTATAAAAACAGTAGCCTCCTCTAGTGGGTAAAGCCTCGAACCCTGACACACCCACTAGGTCTACCAGAGGCAAAAAGAAAAAGGAGAAAGATGGTAATATAAAACTGCCGATAAAGGAATTGAAAGCTACCACTACTATGACTCTAAATGCAATATCGAAAAGAGTAACTGAATGCATGCATCAGTAAAACTATCTGCCTGAATAGACCCAATCGAAGGACCAGTAACCACTGGTACTGCGCTGCTCAAACTATCTCAAGTATCTGCTCACAAATCGGTACTCACTGCCCGATACAGAAGGTTTGGCTCTCACTGGCCAATACTCAATATCTGGCACTCACTGGCCGATGTGTCAATCGCCTACTCCGGAGTGGCACTCGAGGGGGGCGACCCACACGAGTAAAGTAACCATGTCTCACAAATACAGTAACCAAGTCTCGATATCTCACTATAGCAGGACTGGATCACGACAATAATAGAAGTAGAAAAATCCCTCCACTAAAGATAACCCGATCCCCTAGTCTAATGCAATAATACAACAACAAGTGGGAACCTCCCGTCCACTAGAGAAATCCAATCCCAATCCAATGCATAAGTAAACATCCGGTCAACCGTCCAATGTCCGCGGTCGCCGCAATACCCCACAACCCACAACCTGGTATGGCAAATCCACTCAATATACCCGGCTACACTGTCATACAACTCTGTTCAACCCGAGCAATACCACAAGTACCTCAATAAAAGGAGAAAAGGTGCCAACATGGTTTCTCCTAAGTCAAGTTCCAACAATAGTGTAGCAGAAAAAGGTGGCCTAACTAGATGTCCAACAAGCATGCAAGTGTCCTCATGCTGATAAAAGAAAGATAAATATCATTGATCATACATTATTTAAAGCATGCTATTCCCAGATGATAAGGATATCACAAGTATTGTCACGCCCCGGGGTCGAAACTGCGACCCGGGCTCGCTAACAGATCCGCCGCCCATACGGTGAACCCGTATAGACGAAGCGTCTAACCTGCATAAGAGATACTATACTAAACATGTGAGGTCCCGGAATCTCCCGCGTAGGGTTTGCCGGTTGATTGGCAGCTTTTAGGGGTCGTTGGGAGTGTATGTGCGCTTGTCGGCCCAAGAAATGGATTTGTGATGCAATTTGGGATTTAGTTGCATCACTGGAGGCCAGCGTGATGTGTCGGTGGTGTTTGCGCGCATTTTGGACACAAGTGTTGGACTTCGTGCTTAAAAGGAGATCCCGTGGGAAATTGGAGGACCCGTCGGGTGTTTGGAAGTGGTTTCGCGCGATTCAGATGTCAAAATTGGACTCCGGCGAAGTTTGGATAAGAGTTTACCTCTCGGTCGCCTTCGGGAATTTTTAGAGTTGGAATTTGGCAAATCGGACTTTAAAAATGGACCCGGCGCGAAAATCGGATCGAGTGGGCTATCCGGGGGCACTCCGCAATTTTCGGATGAGAATTTGGAGAAATGGACATCGTTTTGGATTCAGCGCGCGAAATCGCTAAGAATGGACTATTTACTTGTTTGTTTTGAAGCCCGGATGAAGTGCGCGTTTTTCGAGACGACGCGGCACGAATCCCGAGGCGAGGCGTCGGCACGAAAATCAAGGCGGTGCGGCGCGCGCGGCTCGAGGCACGCGGCAGGCGCACTGCGCGCGTTGGGGAAGCGCGCCCGCCTGCGCGGGGCGCGCGGGGGCCGCCACGTGGCGGGCCCCCTGGCGCCGCTCGGCGCGCGGGTGCACGCGCCCGTGTGGCGCTCCCGTGTCCCGCGCCTGCGCGGGGCACGGTGTCACGCGCCCGTGTCCCGCGCCTGCGCTGGGCACGGTGTCACGCGCCCGTGTGGCGCACAACCTGCGCGCCCGCGTGGCACGAGTGGGAGCGCGCCACGTGGCGCACTGGGCGCGTGCGTGGACCCGGTGCACGCTCCCAGCTGCGTGGACCGGGGTTTCGGGCTCCCTGGTAGGCCGGTGCACCGTGGACCGGTGCACCGTGGACCATCCCCTTCCTCCTCTTCTTTTCTTATTCTTCTTTCTCTCCCGCCACGCTATTCTTTCTCCTCCTTGTTCTTTTCTTTCTTCCCCGAGAGCGAGAGGGAGTGAGGGGGAGGTTGCGTGAGGTGCGGCGGCGCGTCGTGGACCTCGTTTTGCGTGTGAGGTCGCCCGGCGGAGCGTTTCGGCGACGACGGCGCAATCGGGTAGGCCCCGTGTGTTGGTTTTTCTGTATTTTTATACAGTTTTTGGAGCGTTCTTTTAGACAGTAATTAACCCTCTTGCTCTTTTCTGTGTTGGGCACCGTGCACCGTTTTGCGTGCGGACTCCGTTTTGCGTGCGGACTCCGGCACCGTACACCGGAGTGCATCCCAGTGGGCACGACGAGCCGAGAAATAGCTAATCGTACCTACTGGGTACAATAATCTGCGGATAGTAAAAATCATAGGGTAAAGCTGAATAATAAAGCAGATATACTGATAATCAACAAAATCCACAGATACTGAATAAGCAGGTAATCAAGGGTAATGAAACTGCAAGTAGTAAATGCTGGAAATCTATGCATGTAAACGAGATAATCAATCATGAACCGAGCAGTAAGGTACAAGGTAAGATGTCTATCAATAACAGCGCAAGATAATAAGAATGCGTAAATAAAAGAACTCAAGTACCCAATCAATGCCAGTATTCCCGAGTCACGAGACCTCGTCAAGTCAGCTCTGTTCAGCACCCCATCCGCTGACATAACCTGCACTTACAGACGCCAAGCAGTCCTGGTGCAACAGGCTCACGGGTCTTTCCTCTAGACCACTTTACCGGTAAAGAACACTATGACGGTGGCCAAACCGTCAGTGTACGTGAAGTACAGCAGTGCGTGGCAATCATCATGCTATGCTCAATCTCGCGGTCTAATGACCGGGTAGTCGGCAACAAGCCGAGGTATCCCAACAGGGAATCAATCATCTGTCTGTATCAATCAATCAGAATCAATCATGCATATCTGAATAAGGTCGTATGACAAGAGACATGAAACTAGCAGCAATAATCAATCAATCATGGTCTATCATGCATAACTGGAATATAAAAGCAAGTATCTCAGGGTATCAATGCAGTGTACTAACTGATAGCTACGAAGCATGATCAGACCACAAGTATCAACTGTACTGAATAATGACAAGTAACAGGAAATGTCATAATCTATAAGTAGGTATACCCAATCAAGGCTAAGTCAAAAACAAGTGTCCAACTGGACTAAAGCAACCAGAGGGCCGAAAAGATAAACCCGGACCGAAGATAACCCACCTGAATGAGGCAGATCCTCGAACTCCCGCACAGCTACTGGGAGGCTGGTGCTGAACAACTGGGCCCTGAATAAGAAGCTATAATCAGTAATAGACTCACACATACCCATCCCGACGACACGACAGTAGCGAAATGCTTATACGGATACTATTGCTAGTTGCGGGACAAAAATCCGTTTTCCGATCAACAAGAGCCCACGGGACTCTAACAAAAGCCCAGTAGGTTTGAAAACACTGTCTAAAGACAGCCAGCGTGTCCCGACTATATCAAGGTCCATCGTACATCTTAAATTTGCATAATTACACTCTATTTTAGCTTGTTTCGATCCGTTCTTGAGATCCGGGAATCCAAAAGCTGCGCCGTAACTTTCAGCGCGTTCGTTACGACGAGACGAAGCTCGTGCTCACAAGATTTGGGCCGAGCCCAGGCCCAAATACAAGTTGGCCCATAAACATTAGGGTTCCAATTTATAACAATGTTATAACTTACATATGCTAGATCTAAAGGTGATTTAATTAGAGCATGATGCTTAGTAGGGGTTGTAGACAGTGGGGCTCACCTGAGGCTAGCCGGAGACTGGCCGGAACACTGGCCGGAGATGCACCCACTAATGCCCAAGCTCGGGTTGGGGTATTCTTGGATCAATCCAGGTTCAGATCTGCACCAGGGGGTGAGCATGAGTTAGAGGAGGGTCCCAGAAGAAGCTTGGTCCATGTGGGGTCGAGCCCCGCGGCCGGAGGCGGCGGCGGCCGGAGTTAAGCCCGTAATAGTGGTCTCGGTGCAAGCTTGAACACCCAATCACAGAGGTATTTCGGACCAAACAAAAATGATAGGGAGCTTTCATAGAGCCTTTGGATCTTACCTAGTGTTGCCGGAGTTCCAAACCGCAGGGATGGCCGGAGGTGAGCTCCCAAAGCATCTCGGGTGCAATCCTGGGGTTCGCAAATATCGTTAGGAGGGCCATGCAAGTGATGGGGGCTTATAATGGT
>CM055072.1:1226731-1454612 GCA_029204045.2 Tillandsia leiboldiana | reverse complement strand
ATAGAGTTATAGAACCGTCCACCGGTTCTCGAACAAAGCACCCACCTGAAAAGCTGACTGTCTAAAGCCCAACAGCTAAAACACCAGATAATCTCTAATCCCTTGCCCAATAAGTTCAGCACACCCGTAACTCTCCTGGCACAATACAAAGTCCACTATTACACATACATTCCAAAATCTGCTCTCACACACCATACAACAACAGTCCCAGAAATGCTTAATTTTCACCTGCAGCAAGAGCCCAGAAAATTCCAGAAAAAATATCACAGCGATCCGTGCGTCGATACATTCGAAACGGCTATTTACACGCCCAAATCTGAGTTCAGTAAGTCAAGATATAAATTCGGCAAGGTGGTACTCAACCAAAATCTGTATCAAAATACTGTAGCACTGTACACAGGGAAACAGAGATTTTCACCTCAAAATAAATCTCTGAAAAATCCAGAAAATACGAGCACGTTCCTTGCGATCTGTAGATGAAAAGTTGTACAAGCTCGTTTCCGTCAAACGCTCGTGCGCGAAGATACAGCCAGAATACCACAGGCTTCACCGGAACCCACAGAAAAAGGGGTCACTGTTTGCCTCGGGATCCGTGCCAAAACCTCGAAACGGAAAGTGAAACCAAAACGAAAGATGAAAGCCCTACCTCTTAGGAGTCTGTTGGCGAAGAATCACTGAAAAAGACCTTGGGGTAGCCAGGGAAGCTAAAACACCGCCGCGCGCCGAAGAAAAACACAGGATGCAACGTTGCCGCCGCCGTAAAATAGGGAACCTCGGGATTTTGAGCCTCCAAAATCCTATAACTGGCAAGAGATCAAGCATCAAGAGAAGAACAAATTTGCTTAAGGGGGCTCGGGCAGATGGTGAGAGGGTTGAGAGAAAAAGCTGAAGAAGAGGCTCGGTTAGGTATAAATAGGCTGAGGAAAATCTTTTGGAGAAATACCAGTATGTCCCCCTTCCGGGCGCCCGAATTTTTTTCGGGCTTCTACAGTAACTGGCCCAGCCCATTACTGTCACGCCCCGGGCGATACTGCGCCCCGGCTCGCCAAAGATCCGCCGCCCGTACGGGAAGCCCCGTATAGGCGTAGCGACTAACCTGCAAAGAAACATCTACACTAGCAGATATCAGAGCTGAAAGAGAAAAGCTGGAAGGAAATACATAAAATAACTACAACTTTTAAATATACAGACCATCCTCACCAGAATACAGGAGTCTCTCATAAAAGCAGGAAAGGAAGGTACAACTCAAAACCTCACTACAAAAGTCACTCGACATAACACACACCAAAATGGAACTGGGGTACATCTACTCACACACAGAAGACGACAGGAGGGGATCTATCTCGCGACGCCCTTACCTCGGTCAGAAGGAGCTGGATCAGCAACAGGAGCTGCAGGAACTGGAGCAGAAGTCCCTGGGGAGAAAACACCACGACGGGTGTGAGAACTACATCCCACAGTAGTTCTCAGTGGGTGCCGCCAACAAGCCCGACGGTCTGCCCACTAAGTCTACCAGAGGCAAAAGTAACATATGCAGTGCTATAAGGAGAGCTGGAAAGGTAACTCTACAGCTACTATGCCTCTATCTAGATGCTCAACAGTGGAACAGAAAGAACATAATGCCACAACTAACTCTCATCCCTGATCACCCAATCAAAACTGACTGCCACAACGGGTCCAGTCAAACCTGCGCCAACCTACTGCCGTTACGTCCCGGAGGAGCGGACTTACGTAGGGCGTCCGTGGCTGCCAACGAAAGCACAGCCAGAGGGACCACCGCGACGACAAGTCGCTAAGGAACATCTCAAACTCACACCGGTACACAACCGGTCTCGCCTACTCCGGAGTGGCCCTCGAGGGGAGCGACCCGCTCGAGTCAAAGTAACCCATAAGTATCACTGTATAGTATCACTGTAAAGCTCAAATGTGGCTCATGCAGGCTATGATCCAATCTTCGATCAATAAGATCGACTACCAAACAAATCACTGTCTCACACACTAGCTGGAATCTACACAGCTGAAACCCACTGTCTCTCTGACAGTTTCCAAGAACCCAGATCTACCATCACTATCACTCTCCCAAAGAAATCAAATCTACAGACTGCTATCAACTCCACTCGGTCCCCAGACACGAGTGCAAATGCATCCCACAACCGACCGACCTCTCGGCCCACAACTCGGGCGAGGAAAAGCTAAGTCCAGGTGAAATAAAGTATCGTGATGTGGAATGTCTAGAGCAATAAAAACCTAGCCCAAGTTGGTTTTTCTACAGACTGGCTGAACATGATACATATGACAGGGGTGCTAGGTCAAATTCCAAGATTTCATTACTTAACATAGTGCAGGAATCAAAGATTCAACAACTGATATACAAGATACAACATACAGTTTTCACATGCTAATACTCCAATTTCTAACATGCATGATCCTACACACCTAGAATTAGTACACAGTCCAGAGTTCTTGGAAGCAAGGTCACCCACCTGAAAGTGCTAACTGTCCAAATCGCACAGCTGAGAAAGCCCACAACTGTCAAATCACAAATCCCACCAAGCCAACATCACGGTAGAAGTGCTCACAAACTCCTGGGTACAAACATACACCAAAATTACACTTTTCACACAAATTCCACATTCCCCAAAATCTGTGGTGAACAGTCCCACTAACACGAAATTTTCACCTGAAAAACTTCCTCCAAAAATTCCAATAAAAATATGACGGCGATCCTCGCGAAGAGTAGATGTCGATAGAGTCCTGAAACGTCGAATTCCGATGTCCGGATGAGGAGATAAAAATCCGACAAGTAGGTGCTGTCCAAATCAACCAACAGTCGCAAAGGGGGTTAAAAATGTACCCAGAACCCCAAGAAAAGCTCGGATCCAGAAAAAGTGTCCAACACGAAAAATGTAGATTTACCTCTTACGAAACCGTCACCGCAGAAATCGTCCAAAAATAATGTCGGGGTAGCCCGGTAGACCTCCCGGACTAAACTGCGACGGAAATGGGCCTCCAACAGTAGATCGTCGCTCCGCACCCCGATGCAGAAGTCGCCGTCGTCGCGGCCTCCAAAAATCCTGAGCTTCCGCCAAAAGATGCACAAGAGGGAGAGAAACAACTTTGGTGAAGGGCTCCAAGTGAAAAGCTTTCGGGAAAAGCTTCAAAACGAGGCCCTTGAGGCCTTTTTATAGGCCTCACCCGAAACAGCCCGGAAAACAAGTCAATGGGCTTTGGGCCCAATTTCGGGCGCCCGGAACATTCGGGCGCTACAGTGTTGGGCCGGGCCAACACTGTTCACGCCCGAATCCACCAGGAGCCGCCACGTGGCCCGCCGAACAGCAAACAGCTGTTCGGCCCACCGCTGGCTGCCACGTGGCCCGCCCCCGCACAGTGAGGCGGTTGGCGCCCGCCAATCAGCGGGCGACACGTGTCCACCCCGTTGACCCGCTGACCGGTCGGCGGCCGCGCCGGGCGCGCGGCATGGCCCCGACGTGGGCACGCGCCCCGAGGCACCGACCCCGACTCCCGTGCGCCGCGCACGGTGCGCCCGCGAACCAGAGGGCGACACCGTCCCCTACACCCGGTCCACGCATTCACAGGAATTCAGTGGACCGCGCCGCATGCACCGACCAACCGGAGGCTGCCACGTGGCCCCGCATTGGTCCATGCACCGCCGCGCTCACCCGGTAGACCGCGCGCCTTGCGCCCGCCAATCAGGCGGTGCCACGTGTCCATGCGCCGGGTCTGTGCACCCCGCCGCGCAGCTCTGTGGACCGCGCATCCTGAACCGGCCAATGACAGGCCGCCACGTGGCATCCCGGCGGTCTACGGCCCCTCCCATGCACCATTTCCACTGAAAACTTCCGGGAGTCCGTTTTTGGGCATCCGGACTCAGAAATAAACAAGCAAATAGCCGTTTTCAAGCGTTTTTCCGTGCTGAATCCATTTCCGACCTCTGTTGGGCCTAATTCTTTTCCGAAATTTCGGCAAACTCAGCCGAAGGCCTACACAGCTAATAATAACACACAGGGTCCATCTGTGGCATCCCATTGACGCACCATGGGCCAGATACACCAACGCTAGGTGCTCTAACAGTGGATTCATCGGAAGAACGCTGCATGGGAATTTGGGCCACTACATCCTCCCCCACTAAAAGGAAGTTTCGTCCTCGAAACGAAGTAAGGTAGAACAGGCGTACCTCAACCAGTAGTCTCGAACAGAAAAGGAAGCAGATCTCATCTCTGTCTCTAGCTCCCAAGTAGCCTCTCGCTCATCGTGATTGCTCCATAAGATCTTCACATACGGAATGGTCCGGTTGCGCAATTCCCTCACCTCACGAGCAAGAATCCGCAACGGCCGCTCCTCGTAAACCAGGTCCTCACCGATCTCCAAGGGAGTGAAGTCAACCACATGCGACGGATCAAAGACATATCTCCTCAGGGCTGAGACATGAAAAACATCGTGTACACCGGCCAAACGTGGAGGAAGAGCAACTCTATAAGCCACAGGGCCTACCCTCTCAAGTACCTCAAAGGGTCCAACAAAACGGGGACTAAGCTTCCCACGCACTCCAAATCTCCGGACCCCTTTCGAAGGCGAGACCTTTAAGAATACATGGTCACCAATCTGAAACTCCAGGTCTCGCCGTCGAGTATCTGCATAACTCCTCTGACGACTCTGGGCTACCTCAAGGTGTCGACGAACAACTCTGACCTTCTCCTCAGCCTCCAAAAGAAGATCTGGTCCCAAAGTCTTCCTCTCACCCACGTCACTCCAATACAAGGGTGACCGACACTTGCGTCCATACAACGCCTCAAACGGAGCCATCTGGATGCTCGCCTGATAGCTGTTGTTGTACGCAAACTCAACCAAAGATAAGTGTCGGTACCACCCCCCTCCAAAATCCATAACGCACGCTCTCAGCATATCCTCAAGGGTCTGTATAGTGCGCTCAGACTGGCCATCAGTCTGTGGGTGGAATGCAGTGCTGAATCTGAGCTGGGTCCCCAAAGCTGACTGTAAACTCCCCCAGAATCGTGACACAAACCTCGATCCCGATCTGAAACAATCGACGCAGGTATCCCGTGTAGCCTCACTATCTCGTCCAAATACAACTGTGCCAGACGCTCCAGTGACCAAGTCATCTGAACAGGCAAGAAATGCGCTGACTTGGTGAGTCTATCAACAATAACCCAAATCGCGTCGGCTCCACTCTGCGCTCTCGGCAGCCCTGTAACAAGTCCATGGTGATGTGGTCCCATGTTCCACTCGGGAATTGGAAGACTTTGCAACTTGCCAGCAGGAACCCGTGCTCTGCTTTCACTTGCTGGCAAGTTAAACAGTGAGCCACGAATCTTCCAACGTCCCGCTTCATTCCGACCACCAAAATGTGCCTTGAGGTCCTTTATACAATCTTAGTACCACCAGGATGAATGGTATAAGGTGTATAATGAGCCTCACCCAAAATCAGGTTCTCTGATCTCTGAATCCGAAGGCACACACACTCGGTCCCTGTACGCAGGTACTCCCGAGCTATCCACTGTAAAATCCCCTATAAGATCTGCCTGAATCTGTGATCTAATCCTCTCCAAGTGGGGGTTCCTCACTCTGCGTCTCCCTAATCCTGTCCAACAGAGTTGGGCTGCAAGACCAATAGACATCAGTCTAGCAGAGACCCCATGGGATACAACCTCAATCTGGAGTCGCCCTCACACTGCTCAATCAACGGGGCCTGCTGCGTGACCAACATGCTCAAGCTCTGCACTGACCTCCGACTCAAAGCATCTGCTACCACATTGGCCTTGCCGGATGATAGAGGATACTCACATCGTAATCCTTCAGTAACTCCAACCAACGGCGTTGCCTCAGGTTCAGCTCCTTTTGAGTAAACAGATACTTTAAGCTCTTATGATCCGTGTAGATCTCACAATGCTCACCGTAGAGGTAATGCCGCCACAACGTCAATGCGAACACCACAGCTGCCAGCTCTAAATCATGAGTAGGGTAATTCTCTCATAATCCTTTAGTTGCCGTGAAGCATAAGCAATTACCCTCCCATGCTGCATCAAGACACAACCCAAACCGCTGTGGCGAGGGCGTCACTGTAAATCACGTAGCCATCAACCCATCACTGGCAGTGTAAGAACTGGTGCTGAAATCAGTCTCTTCTTCAGCTCCTCAAAAACTCCGCTGACACTGCTCAGTCCCAAAGAACCTCATCCCTTCCTAGTCAAACAGGTCAGGGGAGTAGAGAGCTGTCGCAAAGCCCTCTA
The DNA here is from genome assembly GCA_029204045.2 of Tillandsia leiboldiana. Classification (NCBI taxonomy): domain Eukaryota; kingdom Viridiplantae; phylum Streptophyta; class Magnoliopsida; order Poales; family Bromeliaceae; genus Tillandsia; species Tillandsia leiboldiana. The sequence continues at coordinate 1,448,343 of CM055072.1, read as the reverse complement.
CAAACCGACGGTAGTAGCCAGCCAAGCCCAGAAAGCTCCGGACCTCAGTCACCGTCGTCGGTCTCGGCCAATCCCCGAACTGTATCAATCCTTCGTCGGTCACTGCCACTCCTGCGGCTGATACCAAGTGGCCCAAGAAGGCAACCTCCCGAAGCCAAAACTCGCACTTCTTAAGCTTGGCTAACAGCTTCTTCGCACGTAGAAGCTGCAGCACTATCCTCAAGTGCTCCTCATGATCCACATCGCTCCGGGAGTAGATCAAGATGTCATCAATGAACACAACCACAAACAAGTCTAAGTACGGCTGAAATACCCGGTTCATCAAATCCATGAAAGCAGCTGGGGCATTAGTCAAACCAAACGGCATAACCGTAAAACTCATAATGCCCATACCGGGATCGAAAAGCCGTCTTAGGGATGTCCTCGGCCCTCACCCTCAACTGGTGGTAACCTGACTGAAGATCAATCTTCGAAAACACTGTGGCTCCTGCAACTGATCAAATAAATCATCTATCCGTGGAAGAGGGTACTTGTTCCGGATGGTCACTTTATTCAACTCCCGATAATCCACACACAAACGAAGCGACCCATCCTTCTTCTTCACAAATAAAACTGGCGCTCCCCACGGAGAAACACTAGGCCTGACAAGCCCCTATCCATAAGATCCTGAAGCTGGGCCTTCAACTCCCTCAACTCGGCAGGTGCCATCCTATAAGGCGCCTTCGAGATTGGTGCGGTTCCCGGTACCACATCAATCACAAACTCCACCTCCCTCTCCGGCGGCATCGTCATCAACTCAGGGGGAAACACATCTGGGAACTCGCGGACAACAGGAATATCCTCGAAGTCCCAGTGCCGCCGTAGGCACCTCCACAATCGTCGCTAAGAAGCGGTGCAGCCCCTACTAATCAACCGCCTAGCCCTCGCCGAAGAAACAGTCATCGCAAAGAATTGTGCTCTGGCAGCCTCTGAAGACAAACTCCTCCTGTCCAGGCTCGCGGAGGGTCACCGTCCTCTCTCTGCAGTCTATAACAGCATAGTACCATCGACAACCATCCATACCTAGCACGACGTCGAAATCCTGGAGCTGCCGCAAGACAAGCAAGTCTGCCGGCAAAATCCAGGATCCCAACTGCACAGGGCAATCCCTACAATACTCCTCGACATGCAAGACATGATCTGGTATCTGAACCTCTAATGCATGCGATAAAGAAACTACCTCTATACCATGAAGGGATGCAAATGCTCTACTGATAAAAGAATGCGATGCACCGGTATCAAAGAGAGTACGAGTACGAACTGCAGAAAATCAAAATAATACCTGCGACGACATGCTCTGCTGCTGTAGCATCCTCTACCTGAGCGGCCATAGACTCGACCGCTGTCGGCGCCGGGGGATGTCGCTCTGGCTGTCGCGAGGACGATGGAGCAAAATCTGGCCTACCGGAGGTCGCCGAAGGTCCTGCTGACTGACGAGGAACGAAGGATGCAGAAGCTGATGAGGAGCTGGGTAACCTGCCCTGGGGCACGCCCTCGCGAAGTGACCGGGTCTGCCCGCAACGGAAGCAGCGGTCCCGACCCTGCGGGCACTGGGCTGGTGAGTGCGGTCCTCCACAGATGATACAACGGTCGGGGCGCGGCTGCCGCGAAGTCTGCTGCTGCTGCGAAGACTGCTGCTGCTGCGTAGACTGCTGCTGTCGAGGTGGTCGACGCTGCTGCTGCTGCTGGAACTGACGAGATCCCCCAGATCTCCTGCCGCCCCTGATACCCCCGTCCCTGAGAGTGGAACGGGGTGGTCTCGGGGGTCCCCTGCCTACTCGACTGCCCCTCCTCAAACTGCGCGGGGCGCTTCGCCCCAGGAGTCACAACGGGGGCTGGAGTCACCTCTGCCATCACGGCCTCACCACCCTCCACATAAAGTGCCTGCTCCATCGAGGCCTCTAAAGTCTGTAATCTGAGGGAGCGGACCAACTGATAAATGTCCCGACGCAACCCTCTCTCGAACATGTAGATCCGGTGGGTCTCATCTCTGGCCACGTGGGGCATACTAGCCAACAGCCGATTGAAATCGGCTATGTACGCATGTACGGGCCTATCTCCCTGGCGGAGATTCCTCAGCTGCTCCTCCAAGCTCTGTCGAACACTCTCGGGAAAGAAGGCCCCAAGAAGCATACCGCGAAACTCTGCCCAAGAGATAAACTGGGTCCCAGGCGGACCTGCGGGTCGCACACGCCGCCACCATGCCTCGGCGTTGCTCTCCAGAAAATGAGTAGCCAACAGAACTCGAAACCTCTCATCAATAAAAAGGCTCTCGAAATGGCGCTCCATAGCTGTAACCCAAGACTCAGCCGCCCACGGCTCAGCACTCATGCCCGAAAAGCGGGGTGGATCAAACTTGCGAAACCTCAACAAAAGACCCACCAAAACCTGCTGCTCTGCCAAAGTCAAAGATCCCGTCGTCCCAGACGGTGGCCTACTGGAAACAGGCTCAGCCGGAACTGCTGGTGCAGGCTGCACAACCGGGGGTGCCACCACAGGGGAAGAAGGCACCGGAGAACTCTCAGGGGTACCACCGCCGGCTGCGCTCTCTGCTCCAACAAGAGCGTCAACCGACTCACAGCCTCCTCCTGGCGTCGAGACGCCTCAGTCAACTGTGCCACCTGGGCACGGAGCTCCAAAACCTCGCTCTGCTGTCCCTGCTCCGAGTCCTCCTGCTCGGGCTCAGAGGACGAAGGCTGCGAACGCGTCACCATCGAGCGTCGAGGAGGCATCCCCACCTGAGGGACAAGGCAAACAATCAGAACCCCAAATCATCTCTCGACCCAATCTAGCGAAAGTCAGAAGGCATGTCCCCCTTTCCGAAGTACTATGTGTCTGCAGCCAACATAGTTGCCACCGAAGGAAGACATGTCGATCGCTCACCCCGAACCGCTCGGGAGAGTTAGAAATCCAATCAGGACTCTCGCTAAAGTCACGGCTCTCACGCGAGTCATCCTAGGGTCCAACCACAAGCCTAGGGTTCCTAAGTCCTCCAAGACCTACATCCTAGGCTCTGATACCACTCTAATCTGTCACGCCCCGGGGCGATACTGCGCCCCGGCTCGCCAACAGATCCGCCGCCCGTACGGGAAGCCCCGTATAGGCGTAGCGACTAACCTGCAAAGAAACATCTACACTAGCAGATATCAGAGCTGAAAGAGAAAAGCTGGAAGGAAATACATAAAATAAGACTACAACTTTTAAATATACAGACCATCCTCACCAGAATACAGGAGTCTCTCATAAAAGCAGGAAAGGAAGGTACAACTCAAAACCTCACTACAAAAGTCACTCGACATAACACACACCAAAATGGAACTGGGGTACATCTACTCACACACAGAAGACGACAGGAGGGGATCTATCTCGCGACGCCCTTACCTCGGTCAGAAGGAGCTGGATCAGCAACAGGAGCTGCAGGAACTGGAGCAGAAGTCCCTGGGGAGAAAACACCACGACGGGTGTGAGAACTACATCCCACAGTAGTTCTCAGTGGGTGCCGCCAACAAGCCCGACGGTCTGCCCACTAAGTCTACCAGAGGCAAAAGTAACATATGCAGTGCTATAAGGAGAGCTAGGAAAGGTAACTCTACAGCTACTATGCCTCTATCTAGATGCTCAACAGTGGAACAGAAAGAACATAATGCCACAACTAACTCTCATCCCTGATCACCCAATCAAAACTGACTGCCACAACGGGTCCAGTCAAACCTGCGCCAACCTACTGCCGTTACGTCCCGGAGGAGCGGACTTACGTAGGGCGTCCGTGGCTGCCAACGAAAGCACAGCCAGAGGGACCACCGCGACGACAAGTCGCTAAGGAACATCTCAAACTCACACCGGTACACAACCCGGTCTCGCCTACTCCGGAGTGGCCCTCGAGGGGAGCGACCCGCTCGAGTCAAAGTAACCCATAAGTATCACTGTATAGTATCACTGTAAAGCTCAAATGTGGCTCATGCAGGCTATGATCCAATCTTCGATCAATAAGATCGACTACCAAACAAATCACTGTCTCACACACTAGCTGGAATCTACACAGCTGAAACCCACTGTCTCTCTGACAGTTTCCAAGAACCCAGATCTACCATCACTATCACTCTCCCAAAGAAATCAAATCTACAGACTGCTATCAACTCCACTCGGTCCCCAGACACGAGTGCAAATGCATCCCACAACCGACCGACCTCTCGGCCCACAACTTGGGCGAGGAAAAGCTAAGTCCAAGGTGAAATAAAGTATCGTGATGTGGAATGTCTAGAGCAATAAAAACCTAGCCCAAGTTGGAGTTTTTCTACAGACTGGCTGAACATGATACATATGACAGGGGTGCTAGGTCAAATTCCAAGATTTCATTACTTAACATAGTGCCGGAATCAAAAGATTCAACAACTGATATACAAGATACAACATACAGTTTTTCACATGCTAATACTCCAATTTCTAACATGCATGATCCTACACACCTAGAATTAGTACACAGTCCAGAGTTCTTGGAAGCAAGGTCACCCACCTGAAAGTGCTAACTGTCCAAAATGGCACAGCTGAGAAAGCCCACAACTGTCAAATCACAAATCCCACCAAGCCAACATCACGGTAGAGGTGCTCACAAACTCCTGGGTACAAACATACACCAAAATTACACTTTAATTCACACAAATTCCACATTCCCCAAAATCTGTGGTGAACAGTCCCACTAACACGAAATTTTCACCTGAAAAACTTCCTCCAAAAATTCCAATAAAAATATGACGGCGATCCTCGCGAAGAGTAGATGTCGATAGAGTCCTGAAACGTCGAATTCCGATGTCCGGATGAGGAGATAAAAATCCGACAAGTAGGTGCTGTCCAAATCAACCAACAGTCGCAAAGGGGGTTAAAAATGTACCCAGAACCCCAAGAAAAGCTCGGATCCAGAAAAAGTGTCCAAAACGAAAAATGTAGATTTACCTCTTACGAAACCGTCACTGCAGAAATCGTCCAAAAATAATGTCGGGGTAGCCCGGTAGACCTCCCGGACTAAACTGCGACGGAAATGGGCCTCCAACAGTAGATCGTCGCTCCGCACCCCGATGCAGAAGTCGCCGTCGTCGCGGCCTCCAAAAATCCTGAGCTTCCGCCAAAGATGCACAAGAGGGAGAGAAACAACTTTGGTGAAGGGCTCCAAGTGAAAAGCTTTCGGGAAAAGCTTCAAAACGAGGCCCCTTGAGGCCTTTTTATAGGCCTCACCCGAAACAGCCCGGAAAAACAAGTCAATGGGCTTTGGGCCCAAAATTTCGGGCGCCCGGAACATTCGGGCGGCTACAGTGTTGGGCCGGGCCCAACACTGTTCACGCCCGAATCCACCAGGAGCCGCCACGTGGCCCGCCGAACAGCAAACAGCTGTTCGGCCCACCCGCTGGCTGCCACGTGGCCCGCCCCCGCACAGTGAGGCGGTTGGCGCCCGCCAATCAGCGGGCGACACGTGTCCACCCCGGTTGACCCGCTGACCGGTCGGCGGCCGCGCCGGGCGCGCGGCATGGCCCCGACGTGGGCACGCGCCCCGAGGCACCGACCCCGACTCCGTGCGCCGCGCACGGTGCGCCCGCGAACCAGAGGGCGACACGCGTCCCCTACACCCGGTCCACGCATTCAACAGGAATTCAGTGGACCGCGCCGCATGCACCGACCAACCGGAGGCTGCCACGTGGCCCCGCATTGGTCCATGCACCGCCGCGCTCACCCGGTAGACCGCGCGCCTTGCGCCCGCCAATCAGGCGGTGCCACGTGTCCATGCGCCGGGTCTGTGCACCCCGCCGTGCAGCTCTGTGGACCGCGCATCCTGAACCGGCCAATGACAGGCCGCCACGTGGCATCCCGGCGGTCTACGGCCCCTCCCATGCACCATTTTCCACTGAAAACTTCCGGGAGTCCGTTTTTGGGCATCCGGACTCAGAAATAAACAAGCAAATAGCCGTTTTCAAGCGTTTTTCCGTGCTGAATCCATTTCCGACCTCTGTTGGGCCTAATTCTTTTCCGAAATTTTGGCAAACTCAGCCGAAGGCCTACACAGCTAATAATAACACACAGGGTCCATCTGTGGCATCCCATTGACGCACCATGGGCCAGATACACCAACGCTAGGTGCTCTAACAGTGGATTCATCGGAAGAACGCTGCATGGGAATTTGGGCCACTACAATTACTGTGCAAGCCCGACACGGCCCAGGCCCGCCACGTGGCCCAAATCTCCGGTCCCTCGCGCCCCGCTGCGCCCGGTGCACGTGCGCCCGCCAATGGCGGCGCGCCACGTGGCCCCAACCACCGTGCACCGCGCACGTCGCGCCTGCCCCCCCCTGCGCGTACGGCCACCTGCCCCGCGTACGGCACCTGCCCCGGTCACCTGCTCCCACCCGTTGCGTGGATCGCGCGCACAACGCCGCACCAATCAACAGCCGCCACGTGTCCGTCCGGTCTACCGTGCACCCGCGCCCACGGTCCGTGGACCGCACGTCGTGGACCACCCAACTGAACACTGCCACGTGGCATCCCGCACTGGCGCACGACGGCGCCGTGGACCGCGCGCCTGCCCGCGCGCCCGGGCGCCTGCCCGCGCCCTGCCCGCGCCGCGTGCCGCCGCCTGCCGCCTGCCCGAGGCTGCGCCGCCGCCCGCCGGAGTTGCCCGCCGCCGCCAGCGATCGCCGGAGACACTGTTCCGGCGTGAACAGTAACCGCAAGCTCAAAAACAGCAAGTAAATGGCCCATCTTGACCGTTTTCGCGCGCTGATTCCAAAAACGGCGTCCATTTTGCCAAAATCCACTTCCAAAATTGCCGGAGGCTCCCCAAAAGGTATTTTTAATCCGAATTTCGTACCGAGCCTAAATTTGATATCCACTCTGCGCGTAAACTCTTCTAAACATCCGACGGGGTCCCCCGATTACCCACGTGACCCAATTTAAGCCCCGAGTCCATCTCTTGTGTCCAAATTGGCGCGCGAACACCGCCGACATGCCAGGTAGGCTTCCAGAAGCTGCTGGTCACACTGTAGAAGTCCTGCAAAGATCCGGGTCACCCACAACTAAAGTATCACGTTCTGGATAGTTTGAGGACCAAAAGTGCAATTTGACCTATCTTTTAGGGAAAATACTTTTTGTATACCCGAAATTGGGTGTATATCTTACATCCTATCCATTCTGGGGTGGTGTGAATTTCACTGGCCACTTCAAAGTGATCAGTAAAAAAATTTTCATCCCAGGATGGATGGAATGTATATCGTACACTCGATTTTCAGTGTACAGATAACATTGCTCATCTTTTAGGTGTAAGAAATTGCAATAGCAAATGCTCAAAGTTCGCAAAATCATTTAAACAAATCTTTTTTTGATTTCTCATTTTACTTTTTTAGTCCTAATTCTCCATCTTTGACACATTTGATAATTTGCTTCTCCACAATCATTTCTTAAACTTATGTTTAATACAAAATTAAAATGAGGTTTAATTAATTTTCAACTCAGTGAAAACTTGAGTGAATTGGATTTAGGGGTTAATTTTTTTTTCCTCCTTTTTTTAAAAATATAATGCTTGGGAAGCACAAATTAAGGCCAATATAATTTGTTCACTATTTATTGAAAATCACTTCACATTATTAAAAATTAGTTCAAAGTGACAGAAGCTAATGTTTTTTTTAAAACAAGGGATTAAATGGATTTACATTTAACTTAGTAATTTTTGTGAACCCAAATAAGTGTTACTATGAGAACATTAATTGATCCTAAACTATCTAAGGTTGATTCAATTACAAATACAGCAATAACTCAACAAAATTACAATAACATAAATTGTACATTAATTTTTCATTGTTAACTACTAAGCAAGTTGGCTATAGGGATGCTATAGGGATCTAAGTTTTTTCTTTTTCTTTTTTTTTTTTGAGAAAGAGAGAGAAAGAGATATTAAGTTACCCATTTTATTTATTCGGAAAATAAACTCGGCTGAAAACGAATCAGCTAAATTTTACAGATAAGAGTTGAATCAACTTTCACATAATGAATAGATTTAGAGTTAACTCTCATATCATATTATCCAAAAAATTAATATAATATGAAATATGTAAACATAATTCTCTAATAGCTATTAGGCAATTAGAGAAAAACAATTATTTTGTATTATTTAATATGATATCAGAATAATAAACTTTGAGTTTAAGTTTCATTGGATTTCTAATATTATTTAATTTTCTTTTATTTAATTAATTAAAAAGTCACAAGCTTCGACACCGATTTTTTCGCATTATTTAATAAAATTACAGTCAGAGAGAAAAGCATGCAGGAGAAAGAGAGAGGGACACCGATTGTTTCACATTATTTAATAAAATTGGAGTTAGAGAGAGAGTGCGTAGGAGAGAGAGAGAGAGAGAGAGAGAAATATTTTTCACGAAATAGTGTTGGATACACAAGTAAATCATCAGCACTTAAGAGCTATTTGTTTGCATGCAGTTGTAATTATATACATATGTCACGCCCCGGGTGTAAATCAGAACACGGGTCCGTCTATAGATCCGCCGTGCACACGGTATTTCCCACATACACGAAGCGTCGGTAACCTACTCAGATATAAAAGATAATAATAAAAGAGTATAAAATCAGAGCTGAACTAAAACTACTACATCTCATACTAAAGCTGAAAATAAAGTAAAGAACAACCGTAAATAAATACAAGTATCACTCCCAGCTCACCACAAATGTACAAACAGCTGGCTAACGCCAGACCCAAAATAAAGTACAATAAAAATTGTCTGAGAAGATAGGGGTATAACAAAAGTCCAGCTAGCGACTGTCGGGTGGACTCTCTATCTAGTTCGCTATCCTCTTACCTCGATCAGATGCTGACGGCCCAGCAACTCCCGCAGAGGACTATGCAAAACAAGGGAGAAACAAAGAAAAAGACGATGGGGGTGAGAACTACTATAAAAACAGTAGCCTCCTCTAGTGGGTAAAGCCTCGAACCCTGACACACCCACTAGGTCTACCAGAGGCAAAAAGAAAAAGGAGAAAGATGGTAAGATATAAAACTGCCGATAAAGGAATTGAAAGCTACCACTACTATGACTCTAAATGCAATATCGAAAAGAGTAACTGAATGCATGCATCAGTAAAACTATCTGCCTGAATAGACCCAATCGAAGGACCAGTAACCACTGGTACTGCCTGCTCAAACTATCTCAAGTATCTGCTCACAAATCGGTACTCACTGCCCGATACAGAAGGTTTGGCTCTCACTGGCCAATACTCAATATCTGGCACTCACTGGCCGATGTGTCAATCGCCTACTCCGGAGTGGCACTCGAGGGGGGCGACCCACACGAGTAAAGTAACCATGTCTCACAAATACAGTAACCAAGTCTCGATATCTCACTATAGCAGGACTGGATCACGACAATAATAGAAGTAGAAAAATCCCTCCACTAAAGATAACCCGATCCCCTAGTCTAATGCAATAATACAACAACAAGTGGGAACCTCCGTCCACTAGAGAAATCCAATCCCCAATCCAATGCATAAGTAAACATCCGGTCAACCGTCCAATGTCCGCGGTCGCCGCAATACCCCACAACCCACAACCTGGTATGGCAAATCCACTCAATATACCCGGCTACACTGTCATACAACTCTGTTCAACCCGAGCAATACCACAAGTACCTCAATAAAAGGAGAAAAGGTGCCAACATGGTTTCTCCTAAGTCAAGTTCCAACAATAGTGTAGCAGAAAAAGGTGGCCTAACTAGATGTCCAAACAAGCATGCAAGTGTCCTCATGCTGATAAAAGAAAGATAAATATCATTGATCATACATTATTTAAAGCATGCTATTCCCAGATGATAAGGATATCACAAGTATTGTCACGCCCCGGGGTCGAAACTGCGACCCGGGCTCGCTAACAGATCCGCCGCCCATACGGTGAACCCCGTATAGACGAAGCGTCTAACCTGCATAAGAGATACTATACTAAACATGTGAGGTCCCGGAATCTCCCGCGTAGGGTTTGCCGGTTGATTGGCAGCTTTTAGGGGTCGTTGGGAGTGTATGTGCGCTTGTCGGGCCCAAGAAATGGATTTGTGATGCAATTTGGGATTTAGTTGCATCACTGGAGGCCAGCGTGATGTGTCGGTGGTGTTTGCGCGCATTTTGGACACAAGTGTTGGACTTCGTGCTTAAAAGGAGATCCCGTGGGAAATTGGAGGACCCGTCGGGTGTTTGGAAGTGGTTTCGCGCGATTCAGATGTCAAAATTGGACTCCGGGCGAAGTTTGGATAAGAGTTTACCTCTCCGGTCGCCTTCGGGAATTTTTAGAGTTGGAATTTGGCAAATCGGACTTTAAAAATGGACCCGGCGCGAAAATCGGATCGAGTGGGCTATCCGGGGGCACTCCGCAATTTTCGGATGAGAATTTGGAGAAATGGACATCGTTTTTGGATTCAGCGCGCGAAATCGCTAAGAATGGACTATTTACTTGTTTGTTTTGAAGCCCGGATGAAGTGCGCGTTTTTCGAGACGACGCGGCACGAATCCCGAGGCGAGGCGTCGGCACGAAAATCAAGGCGGTGCGGCGCGCGGCTCGAGGCACGCGGCAGGCGCACTGCGCGCGTTGGGGAAGCGCGCCCGCCTGCGCGGGAGGCGCGCGGGGGCCGCCACGTGGCGGGCCCCCACTGGCGCCCGCTCGGGCGCGCGGGTGCACGCGCCCGTGTGGCGCTCCCGTGTCCCGCGCCTGCGCGGGGCACGGTGTCACGCGCCCGTGTCCCGCGCCTGCGCTGGGCACGGTGTCACGCGCCCGTGTGGCGCACAACCTGCGCGCCCGCGTGGCACGAGTGGGAGCGCGCCACGTGGCGCACTGGGCGCGTGCGTGGACCCGGTGCACGCTCCCAGCTGCGTGGACCGGGGTTTCGGGCTCCCTGGTAGGCCGGTGCACCGTGGACCGGTGCACCGTGGACCATCCCCTTCCTCCTCTTCTTTTCTTATTCTTCTTTCTCTCCCGCACGCTATTCTTTCTCCTCCTTGTTCTTTTCTTTCTTCCCCGAGAGCGAGAGGGAGTGAGGGAGGAGGTTGCGTGAGGTGCGGCGGCGCGTCGTGGACCTCGTTTTGCGTGTGAGGTCGCCCGGCGGAGCGTTTCGGCGACGACGGCGCAATCGGGTAGGCCCCGTGTGTTGGTTTTTCTGTATTTTTATACAGTTTTTGGAGCGTTCTTTTAGACAGTAATTAACCCTCTTGCTCTTTTCTGTGTTGGGCACCGTGCACCGTTTTGCGTGCGGACTCCGTTTTGCGTGCGGACTCCGGCACCGTACACCGGAGTGCATCCCAGTGGGCACGACGAGCCGAGAAATAGCTAATCGTACCTACTGGGTACAATAATCTGCGGATAGTAAAAATCATAGGGTAAAGCTGAATAATAAAGCAGATATACTGATAATCAACAAAATCCACAGATAACTGAATAAGCAGGTAATCAAGGGTAATGAAACTGCAAGTAGTAAATGCTGGAAATCTATGCATGTAAACGAGATAATCAATCATGAACCGAGCAGTAAGGGTACAAGGTAAGATGTCTATCAATAACAGCGCAAGATAATAAGAATGCGTAAATAAAAGAACTCAAGTACCCAATCAATGCCAGTATTGGTCACGAGGACCTCAGGCTAAGCCACTGTTCAGCACCCCATCCGCTGACATAACCTGCACTTACAGACGCCAAGCAGTCCTGGTGCAACAGGCTCACGGGTCTTTCCTCTAGACCACTTTACCGGTAAAGAACACTATGACGGTGGCCAAACCGTCAGTGTACGTGAAGTACAGCAGTGCGTGGCAATCATCATGCTATGCTCAATCTCGCGGTCTAATGACCGGGTAGTCGGCAACAAGCCGAGGTATCCCAACAGGGAATCAATCATCTGTCTGTATCAATCAATCAGAATCAATCATGCATATCTGAATAAGGTCGTATGACAAGAGACATGAAACTAGCAGCAATAATCAATCAATCATGGTCTATCATGCATAACTGGAATATAAAAGCAAGTATCTCAGGGTATCAATGCAGTGTACTAACTGATAGCTACGAAGCATGATCAGACCACAAGTATCAACTGTACTGAATAATGACAAGTAACAGGAAATGTCATAATCTATAAGTAGGTATACCCAATCAAGGCTAAGTCAAAAACAAGTGTCCAACTGGACTAAAGCAACCAGAGGGCCGAAAAGATAAAGCCCGGACCGAAGATAACCCACCTGAATGAAGGCAGATCCTCGAACTCCCGCACAGCTACTGGGAGGCTGGTGCTGAACAACTGGGCCCTGAATAAGAAGCTATAATCAGTAATAGACTCACACATACCCATCCCGACGACACGACAGTAGCGAAATGCTTATACGGAATACTATTGCTAGTTAGCGGGACAAAAATCCGTTTTCCGATCAACAAGAGCCCACGGGACTCTAACAAAATGCCCAGTAGGTTTGAAAACACTGTCTAAAGACAGCCAGCGTGTCCCGACTATATCAAGGTCCATCGTACATCTTAAATTTGCATAATTACACTCTATTTTAGCTTGTTTCGATCCGTTCTTGAGATCCGGGAATCCAAAAGCTGCGCCGTAACTTTCAGCGCGTTCGTTACGACGAGACGAAGCTCGTGCTCACAAGATTTGGGCCGAGCCCAGGCCCAAATACAAGTTGGCCCATAAACATTAGGGTTCCAATTTATAACAATGTTATAACTTAACATATGCTAGATCTAAAGGTGATTTAATTAGAGCATGATGCTTAGTAGGGGTTGTAGACAGTGGGGCTCACCTGAGGCTAGCCGGAGACTGGCCGGAACACTGGCCGGAGATGCACCCACTAATTGCCCAAGCTCGGGTTGGGGTATTCTTGGATCAATCCAGGTTCAGATCTGCACCAGGGGTGAGCATGAGTTAGAGGAGGGTCCCAGAAGAAGCTTGGTCCATGTGGGGTCGAGCCCCGGCGGCCGGAGGCGGCGGCGGCCGGAGTTAAGCCCGTAATAGTGGTCTCGGGTGCAAGCTTGAACACCCAATCACAGAGGTATTTCGGACCAAAACAAAAATGATAGGGAGCTTTCATAGAGCCTTTGGATCTTACCTAGGTAGTTGCCGGAGTTCCAAACCGGCAGGGATGGCCGGAGGTGAGCTCCAAAGCAGTCTCGGGTGCAATCCTGGGGTTCGCAAACCTATCGTTAGGAGGGCCATGCAAGGTGATGGGGGAGCTTATAATGGTAATACGGTCCTACCTGGAAAGTTTCCCGGCGACGGGGATCGCCGGAAGGACGCGGCGGAGGAGCTTGGTGGAAGACGAGTTGGCCGTTAATGGCGGTTTCCGGCCGCCGTGCCCCGGACCGGTGAAACTTGGACCGAAAAGTCCCAGTTGGTTCCAGGAACCTTCTGGTGAAGTTGGCCGGCAGTAGGAGGCAGCACCGGCGCCGGACGACCGAGCTCGGCCAAGGTTGAAGAAGACTGATTCTAGGGCACGCTCGGCCGACTCCGATCCTCACCCGATGATGCCCAGACCTCGTGGAGGTGTTGCAGTCGCAAAGAAGACGAAGTTCAACGGTGCTGATCTTAAGTTGGACGGTCGGATGACGGCGGCGTCTGGCGACGGCCAAAAACAGTAAATTTCCGGTGACAGCGCTCCCGCCGGCGACCGGGACGGCGGCAGCGGCTCAGCCTGCACCCGGATGACCTCCACGGCGTCAGGAGCACATAGGTCTTGCCCAAAAACCAAAACTAAATGAAAAGTTCCATAACCCACCTTCACCGGAGTTTGGAGAGGAGATGCTGCCCTCCGCGGCGGCGCAGGGCGGTGGCCGACCCCGGGTTCACCACAGTTCGGTTGCGGCACCTCAAGGAACTCCACAGATGGGTTCTTGATCCTCCAAAGCCCTTCCCAAGAACCTTCTTCCCAACAACCCGAGAGAGAGGATTGCTTCTTGAAGCTTTTCCTCTCCGGCGAGGGAGAGCGGCGGCCGGCGGTGTAACCGTCGTGGAGAGAGCAGAGGGAGAGGAAGGGACCCAGGATGGTGGCTGGGTGCAAGGGCTTGGGTTTAGGGTTTGCTAAGAGACCTTGCGTTACTACCTATATATAGAATAGGTACATTTGCTTAAAAGCCCTCGATCTCTCAATGTTTCAATGCCAGGTCCCTCCCAGCAATTTTAGTTTCCCAATTAGGTCCCTAACCAGGAGTGGCACGCAATTCGAGGCAAAAAGAATAGGGTTTATTATGCAAAAACCCTATTTTCCGTCTTATTTCACGCTTTTCGAGGCGATCCGATCATCGAAACGGAAAATGGACTGCGCCATGGCGTCCGGCTCGACGAGACCTATCAGGTAGCGATTTCAGATTTTCAAGGAAATACCCAGATAAAATCTCGGTCCATAAAATACAGTTCCGAATTACAGTTATCGCGTTTTTCGAGACTCTAGGGTCGTCAAACAGAATTTCCGTCAGTGCCATTGCGTTCAGAATGACGAAACCGTTCGAATCGACTACCTGGATCGCTATGATCGGAGTCCGGACAGCGAATCGGCTAACGTTGGCACTTAGGGTATTTGAATTTTAGGGTTTACTGTTCATGCACTATTCATTTTAAGTCGCGGGTCCCGCCCGCTTCTTCGCTGAATTCTGGAAGATCTGACCGTCGGATCAAAACATGCTTAATATGGTTTTTACTCGGTTCAGCGAGACGGTCATGCCGGTGATCTCGGATTTTCGAGATTAGGCTCGGATTGAAAAGCGACATTTTAGCCTCATAAGTGTGCAATTTACACAGCAGGAAAAGGGGTCAACTTATGATTTGAAATTTTCAACTTGGCTTTTATTCATCTTCTTTTATTTATTTACAATAAAAATTCAAATTCTTACAGCCAATTTGTGATACTCTATGCCGCGCCGTTTTCCTCAGTTAGAGTCGCGTCCCTGAGATGCCGCTGTGGATACGATGGGCCTGTTGAGGCAGTTTTGCGCGAGGGGTGAGTTAGTCGGGCAGGACGCCCCACGTAAATCCCGTCCTCATGGGGATGTGTGGTAGTGGGCAGGCGCGTTCCTAGTCGACAGGCGCAGGCTTGACTGGACCCTATGAGGCAGTCAGTTCGATTGGGTCTATTGAGCACCTTGGGTGCGAGTGGTCTCTTTTACTTTCATCTGTTCCACTTTTTGAGTATCTAGATAGAGGTATGGTAGCTGTAGAGTAGCTCCAGCTTTTCTTGTTCAGATTTCATTGCACTGTTATCTTTTACCTCTAGTAGACTTAGTGGGCAGACCGTTGGGCTTGTTAACGGCACCTACTGAGAACTACTGTGGGAAGTAGTTCTCACACCGTCGTGGTGTCTTTTTCCCCAGGAACTTCTTCTCCTGTTCCTGTTGCTCCAGTTGCTGATCCTTCTGACCGAGGCGAGGGAGTCGCGAGCTAGTTCCCTACCCGTCATTGGAGTGTAGCGGTACCCCTTCAGAGGAGAGCTTCAGTAGATTAGTTTACTTCTTTTTCCTCTGTTGAGAGACCTTTGTTGTGAGGTATAGAGTTGTACTTTATTTTACAATTTGAGAGACTGATGTAGTGAGGATATTTGTATTGAGAGCTTGTACACTGATGTTTTTGGAGATATCTCCCTTTTGGGTTTTTGTATCAGAGGACTCTTTATATGATCGAATTTGGGAGATGGATATTGTTTTTATTTTCAGTTGTACAGTGTTTGGATTTCAGTTTTAGTAGTTTACTTTCAGCTCTGATATCTGTGTACTGTAGTTGATTCTTTCTGCAGGTTAGACGCTTCGTCTGTACGGCAGTTTCCGTACAGATGGCGGATCTGTTAGCGAGCCCGGGTCGCAGTTTCGTCCCCGGGGCGTGACAAAACAGATATCAGAGCTGAAAGTAAACTGCTATAAGTAGAATAAATACAACTCCAAGTCCTCACCACAAGTACAAAAGTCGTTCAACTCTGAAATAAAAGTACCACTCTATACCTCACTACAAGGTCTCTCAACAACAAGTAACTCTCAAAATGTAAAAAGTGGGTACATCTACTCTCTGGACGACGACGTCTGGTAGGGAACTAGCTCGTGACTCCCTTACCTCGCTCTGAAGAAACAGCAGCTGGAACAGCAGGAACAGGAGTAGAAGTCCCTGGGAAAAAAAATACACCACGACGGGTGTGAGAACTACATCCCACAGTAGTTCTCAGTGGGTGCCGTCAACAAGCCCAACGGTTTGCCCACTAAGTCTACTAGAGGAATAAGGTAATAAATGAAATACTGAAAGAAGAGCTGGAAAAGAATATCTCTACAGCTACTATGCCCCTATCTAGATGCTCAACAAGTGAAACAGATGGAAAACATGATGCATCTGCTAACTCTCAGGTATAGTAACCCAATCTAATAATGACTGCCACACAGGGTCTAGTCAAACCAGCGACCACCTACTGCCGCACATCCTCAACAGGACGGGTCTACCGTAGGGTGTCCGTGACTGCCACATCTGGGCCAGCCAGAGGGACGGCGTCGACAAGTCACGATAGAAGAACTCAATCTCACGCCGGTTACAACAACCCGATCCAAAGCTCAATCTCAATGCCGGTTACAACAACCCGGTCTCGCCTACTCCGGAGTGGCACTCGAGGGGAGCGACCCGCTCGAGTCCATAAGTAACCCATGTCCAATAGCTCTGTCATGCATCTCAGTCAATCAGGCAAAAGTCGACACTATGCTCAAAGTGGAGACACGCTCAATCCACAATGCAAAAACCCAGCTCCAACTGATGTATAACACTAATCGGTCAAACCGCCCACAGTTCGCTGTTACCGAAATATTAACCCGAGTCGATAATCTGGTGCAATCCCACTCGACTCAACAATGTAGCTATACTATCCCCCCATCCCTGCTCTCTAACCCGAGCAACAAGGAACACTCGACAGTCGGGACCGCTGTCAACCCAACGGCTCCCTAAAACAGGCATCACTGACAGGATAACTCCACGACAGAAACAATAAAGGGCCCGGGAACCCCGGAAGACTAGAACCTACAACCCTAATCAAACAAGAACATGCTCTAGGCATAGCCTCTCGTTGTTCTCGTCCCAAAGGACAAAGGGCAGACCTTGGAACCCAGACCATTCAAACCATCTCGGGTGGTTAGATTTGTCGGAAAAAGGTGATATTTCTTATTGAAAGCCATTTGATCTGAAAGAAATCCATATTTAATGATTTTTAGTTCTTTTTAGGAAAACAATTGAAAACAAGCTTTATATCCAAGCCTCGTAGAGCTAATGCCTTTGTCCAATCAAACAAGAACAGACTCGGCGACTCCACGATGCTCGGAAGAAGACATTGGTTGACTAAAATCATATGTGTGTCCAAAAATAGTTCTGGGTTCAAGGTCCTGCTATCACTGGTACAAAGCTGCCACTGACACAGTGGCGACAAATAAACAAGAAACCAAAACATCTCGGGACCGCCGTCTACCAACCGTTCCCGCCACAGATGAACGATCAACTATATCTACCAGACTCCACTCTGCTCCCAAGCACGAGTGTAAAATGCATCCCACACTAAAAGAAACCCGACCACTCGGCCCACTACCCGGGCGAGTAAAACACTATGTCCAGGAAAGAAAAGAAGTGTGGATGTCTAAAGCAGTATGAACCTAGCCCAAGTTGAAGTTTTCTACAGTCTGGCTGCACATGCTGCATATGACGGGGGTGCTAGGTCAATTCCAAGATAATAATAACAATTTTATAGAGTAGGAACAAGAGATCGCATGATCATCATATAACTCTAGAATCAACAGCTATCGCATTCTAGCATGCTACATAGGAATATCACTATTATGCATGGTCCTACTATAGCAGATTTAATGCACATTCCATCATTCTTGGAGACAGGGCCACCCACCTTAAGGTGCACAACTGTCCAGGGTCGTACAGCAAAGAATGCCCAGAAACAGATATCTCAGTACATCCACCAAGCCAACCGTGCCAAAGCAGCGCTCAAAACATCCTTGGTACAAAATACATTCCCAAAATTACACTTAATTCCACAAAATTCCAACACACAAAATCTGCTATGAACAGTCCCCTTTCTGTGAAATTTTTACCTGCTGAAACTGCCCAGAAAATTCCAAGAAAAATATCACAGCGATCCTCGCGTCGATACCTTCGAAACGGATACCTGCATGTCCAAATCCGAGTTCGGTAGGTCAAGATATAAATTCGGCAAGGTGGTGTACTCAAACAATTCCTGCGTCAAAAACTGTAGCACTGTACACAGAAGAACAGGGATTTTCACCTCTGATAAAATCTTAGAAAAATCCAGGAAAAATACGAACGCGTTCCTTGTGATCTGTAGATGAAAAAGTTGTATACGCACGTTTCCGTCTGACGCTCGTGCGCGAAGATATCGCCAAAACACTCCAATGCTGTCCCAAAATTCCACACAGAAAGAGGGTCACAAAGGCACCTCGGGATCCGTGCCAAATAGTCGAAACGGAAAAGTGTGATCAATACGAAAGATGAAGCCCTACCTCTTAGGAGTAAGTCGGCGCAAGAATCACCAAAAACCAGTGTCGGAGTAGCCCAGGGAAGCCTTTACACTGAACTGCGACGAAGAGGAACACCGAGAAAGAAACGTCGCTCCGCGCCGTAAAATCAGGAACCTTGGGATGCGTGCTCCTAAAAATCCCAAAACTCCGCAGGTGAAATCCGCACTCGAAGATGAGCAGAAGTCTAGAAGGGAGCTCGGGGAGATGGGGCTCGGAAGAGGGAGAAAAATCTCCAAAAAGGCAGCTCGGGTTGCCTTTTAAAGGCCAAAAGAAACAATTCGGTTAATACCGAAATTGTCCCAGATTCGGGCGGCTACAGTGCGGCCCAGCCCGGGATTCGGGCGGCTACAGTGCGGCCCAGCCCGGTTTCGGGCGCGCACAGTGCGGCCCGGCCCGGCCGGTTTCGGGCACGCACAGTGCGGCCCAGCCCGCACACGGGATCCAGCCGGACGCCTGCCTGGTCCGACCCGCCCTGGGGCTTGACACGTGTCCCCCGAACACCGGACAGCCGTGCAAGCCCCGCCGGGAAGCGCCGCGTGTCCCCTGCCCGGTCAGCGGGGTGGGTGGAGTAGCTCACCTGCCCCCACCTGCCCGCCTGCACGGCCTGTACGGCACCTGCCCGGCGCGCGCGCTGCGTGGACCGCGCGCGCGTGAGCCGGCCACTCGCAGGCCGCCACGTGGCGCGCCCTGGTCCATGCGCCAGGCCGCGAGTCCCCGTGGACCGCGCACACTACGCCCGCCAATAGCGAGCTGCCACGTGTACACTGCACCGGCCCATGCACCCGCGCCAAGTCTGTGGACCGCGCCTGCTGCGCCGGCCAATCGGACGCTGCCACGTGGCCCCCCGCCTGGTGCACGCCTGCCGCAGTGGACCGACCGGCTACTCCTCCGCCCGCCGCCGCGCTCCGCCGCCCGCCGCCACCGCCGCGCTCCGCCGCCCGCCGCCGCCGCCGACGCCTCTCCGGCCGCCGGAACAGTAACCTCACACCTCGAAATGCGTGTTTTCGCATCCGGACTTCGAAAAATATAAGTAAATAGTCCATTTCGATCGTTTTCGCGCGCTGAATCCAAATCCGCTGTCCGATCTGCCAAATTCCACTTCTAAGATTTGTCAAAAATTCCCGGAAAAGTGAATTTGATCCATTTTTCGTGCCGGGTCAAATTCCTTGGTTCCAATACGCGCGTAAAAGCCTCAATCACCCTAATGGGCTTCCAGAAAAGCAAACAAGCTCCAATTTCACCCGAAATTAAATTCTTGGGCCCGACACGCGCACACACACTTCCAGAAGCCACTAATCCATCAATAAATCCTTAAGTGGGGATTCGGGTCCTCACAAGTATACTACATACTAACATATCACAAGTCCGACTATACAAGCATGCATAAAAACCACGATATACTAATCTGCATTCAACAATGAGGATTATTCCAGCATTTCTAGTGAGTAAATCAAAGCTGAGGTCCATAACAACCACCCACCTCAATCGCTAAATCCAAGTCCCAAAGTGCTCTCGCCCAAAGGATAGTCCGCTGCAATAACTGTACAAAATATCCGGAAACATAAGCCCAAATAAACACATAATCTCCAAAACATGCTGTCCACAAACAAACAGTCCAGAATTGTGTTATTATCACCAACGAGATGGGCTCTGCAAATTCCAGAAAAATTACCGCCGCGACCGTCGTGACGAGCCGATCGAAACTAGTATCTGCACGTCCCAAACCGAATTTTGTAGGTCAAGATACAAAATCGGCAAGGTGACCACCTCAAAAATTCCAAGTACAAAATCTGTAGAACTTTGCCCTGAAAAAGTGGGATTTTCACCTTTGGGAAAAACTCAGAAAAATCTAGGAAAAATACGATGATGTTCCTTGCGACGCGTAGATATAAATCGAGTATTTGCACTCCCTGTTCCGACTCTCGGTTGCTGAGAAAATCCACAAAAACCCCGGTGCTGTCCATAATCCATCACAGAATAAGAAGTCACAGAAATGATCCGAAAAATTCAAGAAAACCTCGAAATACGGGGAAGCTGAAAATACAAAAGTCGAAGCCCTACCTATCGTGAAAATGTGGGCGCAAGAATCACTCAAAAATTCCTTCGGGGTAGCCCAGGGAAGTCCTCGGACCGAAACACAACGAAAAGGGCAAATAAAAAAGGTGTGTCGCAGTGCGCCGAAAAAATGCAATCTCGAAGTGCGTGCCACCAAAAATCCTGGAACTTCACCACAAAGTGTAGAACAAAAGGTTGAACAAAAACCTTATAGAACTCTCTCTCTGAAAAGGCCCAAAAAAATCACGAAATGAGGCCAAAAGGGCCTATTTATAGGCCCAGCCCAAGTAAAGGTACTGTTCGGATTCGGGCGCTCCCTTTCGGGCGCCCGAATCCAACAGTCGCACCGAAACACTGTCCGACCAGCGCCCGAATCCTCCTGCGTGCGACACGTGTCCCCCGAACACAAAATAGCGGTGCAAGTGTGCCCGGGTGAAGACACGTGTCCCGCGCCCGGTCAACCGAGTAGGTGGCGCCCGCCAATGGGTGGCCGCCATGTGGCCAGCCCGCATGACCCGCCGACTGGTCGCGCGCCTCGCCCGCCGCGCCGCCTGCCCCCCAAGCATGCACGCTTCTCGAGGCACCGGCGTGCACCCCCGTGGACCGCGCCGTGTGAGCCCGCCAATCATCTGCTGCCACGTGTCCCCGCGCCCGGTCTATGCACCCGCGCGGGGTTTCCGTGGACCGCGCATCGCGCGCCAGCCACTCCTGGGGCGCCACGTGTCCCCGCGCCGGGTCCATGCGCCACCCGGCGCTGCTCTGTGAACCGCGCTCAGTAAACCGTCCAATAATAGGCCGCCACGTGGCACCCAGCCGGTCTACGGTCTCCCCCATGCACCAAAATCCACTGAAAATTTCTGGAAGTCCGTTTTTTTGGGCATCCGGATTCATAATTAAACAAGCAAATAGCCGTTTTCAAGCGTTTTTCCGCGCTGAATCCAAATCCAACCTCTGTTTGGCCCAAAACATTTTCTAAAATTCGGCAAAAGCAGCCGAAGGCCAATCCAGCTATCGATACCTCACAGGGTCCATCTGTGGCATCCCTTTGATGCACTATGGGCCAGACACACCATCAATAGGTGTTTCACACGTGGATTCACGAAAAAAAGCTACATGAGGTTCTGGATCCTACAACATATCTAAATTTGATATTTGATTTCAACCGCTGCATGGTTTGAACTAAATGAGGGGACTCAATTGTAAGTCTAATCAATTTGTTAAATTATATAAAATAATTATTTATTTAAAAATTTATGCTGTTGGAGAATAATATTTATAATTAAATTTTATATTCAAAACTCTTTCTCGCTACGTGGCTCGAGACTTTTAATAGATCAAAGACACGTGAACTTAATTAAATATAATTAAATATGAAGGAATTAAATAACATCATGGCCTCGAACTTAAAAACTTCTAAATCGAGATTTTTTATAAAAAATTAAATAATATTAGGAGACACATGGGGGTACCATCACTATAATAAAATTATACTATAGCGATACTTTTAAATATTTCTAGAAGCTAAAAAAAAATATTACTGATAAAAATACCGACACTTATTATTAGTATTAGTATTATTATATATGCAATCGCTAGGGTGTATAGCGACACATTATTATAATGTGTTCCAAAAATTTGTTTCTATAACTTAATTTTGGATATAGATAGAATATAGATAGAACACTTACACAAAAGTGTCACAAAAATTTAACCTTATAACCTAATTTTGTTGTAATGCATGTTAAATTATATAAAGCAACAATATTTATATATTTTATATTCAACATAACTATAACAATTGAAGAGAGTAATTTTAAATATAATGCGAGCTTTTTTTTCTAATCATTTTTTAAATAGAAAATATATTTTTTCTACATTGGAGACAATCTTACCACCACATTTATAATGTGATAAAACTTTAAAAATACACTTTTTAATTAACCGCTTGTTATCGAACAAATTACTTATAGTTACAACATTTTTTACTATATTTAACCAAATAAGATGTATGAAATTATAATTACTATATTTCTAACTATATACATCTTAATTCGAGTACACAGTATTTCTAAGAGGCAATTTTATATATACCCCTAAAAATTTTCATATTTTTAGATTTACCTCTCTTAGAAGGCTAATATTAAAACTACCCTTCTTACGTTCTAACTTCTTTCTAAAATATCTTAGTATATCGTTTGAAGCTGCCGTTATCTGTGTGAAATTACTATTTTGCCCTTTCAAATATACCCTTCTACCATAACCAACTTTTCTTATATATCCTTAAAATTTTCAATAATTTTGGTAAATAGAAACAAAATAGGTATATCTGATAGTTTTCAACTCCGATTATTATTTAACTCTAGTTTAACCCTAGTTAACTTAACAAAGAGAAACGGTAGGGGTATTTTTAATAATGGTGAAACGTATGAAGGGTATATTGGAAAGAAAAAAATAAAAATGGTAAATCAGATATTTCTTCACATTTCAGGGGTACACATACAATTATCTCTATCTCTATTTCTAATTATATCTAACCAACATTTAGATGATCATGCACTTGTGGGAGACCAATTAAATAATGTAATTACTTCTAACTTTTGCAACTATCATGTAATTACTCTAACTTTTATTTTGTCAATATAGTGCAATTTACTATCTTTATTTCTTGCAATTGCATCTATTTATTGCATTAAATGGTTTTTTTTTTTTTTTTTTTTTTTTTTTGTGTGTGTGCGCGCGCGCGGATCATGGTAATGCTAGCTCTTTGCAAGTAAACAGTTAGAAACTAATTCCAAAATAATAGAACTGAGAGACCAAATAAAACTCACACTACAATTTAATAAGCTTGTGTTTTTTACAAGGTTTTAAACATTGATTGGACATCAACTCAAAAATATTACTAGGTCAAGAGTTATTGGTTCGAAGTAGGGGTGGCAATTCAGCTCGTTGTTCGTTGTTCGTTGTTTGTGAGCCAGTTCGTGCTCGGCTCGAAATAAACTTGAAATCGAATCGCTCGTTTAGTAAACGAGTTAAACACGAGCCGAATTTTTCAGCTCGTTTAATAAACGAGCCGAATACGAGCTGGAGTAAGCTCACTCGTGTTCGGCTCCATAACTACTCGAATATATTTATATTATATTTATATTATATTTATATATATATTAAGTATAATTTTATATATAATATAATTTTTTATTATTTAATTTTTATTTCAACTTAAATATAAAATTCAAAAGGAGAACTAATTATAAAAAAGTATCATTTATCTATGCTGAGTTACAATATTTTTAAAAGTATTTAAAAAATTTAATCTTTAGAATGGTCATTGGATTAAAAGTCAACAATAATAATTATCTGTGAACCATTGTGTATGATCCAAAAAAAATAGTAGAATTAATTCAAAAATTAAAAATATTATAGTGTGTGTGTGTGTATATATATATATATATATATATATATATATATATATATATATATATATATATATATATATATATATATATATATATATATATATATATATATATATATATATATATATATATATATATATATATATATATATAGGGTCCGGCTACTATACTCTTATAAGTAAAAAAAATTTGTACTCATAAATTTTCATCCCTTGGATGAAGAAATGTGCGGTTAGTATTATAGTAGTTCCTAAGATTTTTACTATTTCCCTAACAACCTAGTAAACCCTAGGGGGACCAGTACTATCATCCTAACCGCACATTCTTTCATCCAAGGATGAAAAAGTTATGAATATAAAGAGATTTATACTCATAAGAGTATAGTAGCCCTACGCTATATATATATATATATATATATATATATATATATATATATATATATATATATATATATATATATATATAAAGGTAAGTATATGAGAAAATATATATATATATGAGAAAATACTTCTGTAAATTTTATTATTTAGATTTTAGACCAACCTAATATAAAAAATTAATTCCTTTAAAATTTTAATAATTAGATTAACATTTTAATTTTTTTAAATTTTCTTTCAACTTTATATCTAATAATGGGAATAAAAATTTAACTTATTGTTCGCGAGCCAGCTCGTGTTCGGTTCGTTAATAAACAAGGCGAACACGAGCCGAATTTTTCAGTTCGATATTTAAACGAGTCAGCTCGTATTCGACTCGTTTATTAAACTAGCTGAATACAAGCCGGTCCCAGCTCGTTCGTGTTCGGCTCGTTGACACTCCTAGTTCAAAGAGTGAGTCAACTATGATTGAACCAGTGATATCAACATGGCATTATAAATATTTAATAAGGTTTTTTAATTTTATTATAAAAAAATACTTATTATATTATCATATTTAATTATAAAATGTTGATTCTTAAACCAAATTAAATAGCTCTAAGTTTTCAAATTGCACTTTTTATTGGATTAATCTATGCCAATGGAAAATAAATTAGCTAAGTAAATTTTAAACCGCTAAATTTTAATATAACTTGATAAAAAAAAAAAAAAAAAAAAAAAAAAAAAAAAAAAAAAAAAAAAATCCTCAATCATTTCGTCCCAGCTTTTAAATCATTGATTTTTGAACCGGCTAATTAACTTGCACTTATAACTCGCTGAGCTCAATCCTTTGGTCCAAAATAATTAAACTAAATTATTATTATTATTAGAATTTATAATTTTTATATTTTTAATTTTTTTTTTTATTTTTTAATATGATATGAGATTATTAAAGCGTTATAAATAGATGCCTAAAATCAACTATTTGATCCCAAATTCAAATTAATAGCAGTTTATGCAGCTGTTGCTTTATACATTTGAAATTACAAGAAACTGCAAGATCGATCGAGTTAAACTCAGCAAAATTGTTTCCATTATATGTAATAATTAAAGTAGTTTATGATCAAACAATTAGCCAAATTTAGAATCCAAAGTAATGAAAAACCTCATTCTTTTTTGTTGCACTCATTTTACATCCCTTGTGTGGTATTTACGTATACGAAAACTTACCGTTCTTTAAAAATTTAAGCTATTAAAAAATAAAATAATTATTATTTTATATTATTTAACATAATATCAGAGAAGATCTTAAACTCGAATGTCGTCAGACTCCTAACGTTATTTCTCTCCTAAACGACGATCATGAATATTATTTTACATATACGAAAACTTACCGTTCTTTAAAAACTTAAAGCTATTGAAAAATAATTATTATTTTATATTATTTAACATGATATCAAAGAAGAAGATCTTAAACTCGAGTGTCACCAGACTCCAAACGTTATTTCTCTCCTTTTACATATACGAAAATTTACCGTTCTTTAAAAACTTGAAGCTATTGAAAAATAATTATTATTTTATATTATTTAACATGATATCAGAGAAGAAGATTTTAAACTCGAGTGTCACCAGACTCCAAACGTTATTTCTCTCCTTTTACATATACGAAAATTTACCGTTCTTTAAAAACTTGAAGCTATTGAAAAATAATTATTATTTTATATTATTTAACATGATATCAGAGAAGAAGATCTTAAACTCGAGTGTCACCAGACTCCTAACGTTACGTTATTTCTCTCCTAAACGACGATCATGAGTATGACTTGCGAACATCATGAATTGCCAATCCTTAGTATGTCGACTCCCATACCTCATATATGTTCTACGAAATTCTTTGCTTTGTTCTGGATGCGTCTAGAATATACGTCGCGCGAGAGCCTTGCGTCAGAAGAGGAGAGCAAGATGTAGCCAAGGACGAACTTGCCGGCAAAATGCACCAAGAGTCTACTCTCTAGAGATCTCTCGATCTTTCTCTCTCTCTCTCAGGCAATGCCGATGCCGGCAAGTCATCCTTGGCTGCATTCCGCTCTCCGCCACTTCACGCGCGGCGGTCGACAAACACTTCATCATCACTTCTTGTGATCATGATCCTCACAAATAATCCATTCTACATTGACATATTGTATATATATCATATATATATATCTCAGCAAGATGATATTCAAACATCTCTCTCTTTCTCTCTCTTTCTTTCTCTCTCCAACTACTCCTACTTGCTCTATCTATTCTCCTCACTAGAGTGTACCATATATATATATATAGAAAGAGAGAGATGTGTTTAGCTTAAAATATAGAATGGAATAATATATATATATATATATATAGAGAGAGAGAGAGAGAGGAGGGGGGGAGGATGTGGTACCAATCCAAACTTTTCCTTTTTTTTGTTTTCCCTTTTTTTTGGTTGGATGTGATGAAGTCTAAGAATAGATAAGTGGGCCCAACTTTTATTTATTTGTTTATTTATTTATTTATTTATTTATTTATTTATTTAGGAAAATACTATTTGTACACCCCATTTGGGGGTGTACATCGCACACCCCACCCATCCAATGGGTGGGGTGTGGTGAGGGGTCACTTCACAATTTGTGAAATGACCCTCCCACCCTTAGATGGATGGGTGTAAGATGTACACCCCCTTTGGGGGGTGTACATGTAGCGTTGCTCATTTATTTATTGGTATGGGGATAGGCTATGTTAGTGCCTTGAGAATAGGCTTGGTATGCATGGTGTATGTGGAGAAGATGCCACTTTTTCATGAGTGTTTGTTAGGTTGTTATGGGAGGATGAATTTTATTGGTGGGGAGTGAGGTAATGTGGTGGAGGGTGCTTGTGTGGTTAATGACAAAGGGGTGATGGATATATGGGACCCTTCTACAAGGAGAATTAGAGCTAGGTCACTCTTTAACTTTTGGGACTATTTCAATGGCCACCCATAGTTTTTGAAAAGAAATGCTAGTTATATACATCTTACATTTCATAATTTAAGGTCAGACAAAGTTTTATCCATGGTCTATCACGTAAGTGTGACGTTTCTAGTGGTTTCATATCGGTTGTGAATAAAATTATGATTGAATTTATATGAAACATGAACATTAGTAATAATAACTGAATTTAAATATTTTGGGCTGTGGTTTGGATCCAACGAGTTATTATTACTAGTGGACTGGATCGTTACTCTTTTCATTTAAAGGGTACAGGTACAGTGCCACGGGTCTCGACCGAATTCAACCTACATGGACGTTAGGTCTATTGTTAATGCTCATCCAACTCAACTTCTTAATTTTTTGAACTTATTATTACAGAACAGAAAATTAAACCTATTTTTAACTCATAAATAAATAGCCAACAAATTATTGATAAGTGGATGTAAGGTATGCACGATTCACATGTATTAATTTTTTTAGATATGTTGGTTAGCATTGCACAGCGCAAAGGGTGGTTCCATACTGCAAAAAAAAATTAATATTTAAAAATATTTTTTTAATATTTAATGATATTTAAAAGCATTCTAATATAGTCTAGCGTCATATTTAAAAGTATCAGTTAAAGTATCTATAAATAAAAAGTCGTCATGTATATACAAATATTTATGCTAAGCGTCGGTAAAATATATTATAATACTTTAAAATCTCGAAAAATTAAAAATAATAGTAAAATTTATTATTTAATAAATTAGTTTGATATAATTGATGATTTATATGACGATACTGTTTAAAGCTGGAATGTTTTTTTCTCGTCTAAAATACGTCTTTATATTAATTTTATTATTATTATTTTATTATTGTTGGAGCAAGTTAAGCTTTGCAAAAGTATTTTAGTTAATATATCCCTAGAATTATTTTTTAATATGGTTAGAAATAAAAACATCAATTTAAATACTTTCTCTTATTCCAATATCATAAATATGATAATCTTCCAAACCCAATTTCCAACTATTTAATAAAAAATAAATTATTTTATAAAAAAAATTATTCTAAAAACTACGTTAAGTAATGAGCATCAAAATTGAGGAGCTATTTATAAAAAAATCAATTATTATAAAAATTATAATTAAACTTTGACTGCTTTAAATTTTTACAGTGGTCAAAGATTTTCATCTCATTATGAAAAGTACTTCTTAGATATGTCTAGAAGCATTTAAAGAGTTGATTGATGTAGAATTTTATTTTGACAAAGCATGATTAAAATATAATTATTTTTTTTATTATTATTATATTATGGAAGGTTAGGTTTAGCATTCCTCTCCATTACCCAAAAAATATTCCAGTAAGTAATTATTCCTTAGCAGTGCTACTCATACAGAGTCAAAAAAGTGTATGTTGTATATATTAGGGGCAATTTTTTATATACCCCTAAAAATTATTCTGTTTTTAGATTTATCTTTTTTAGAAGACTAATATTAAAACTATCCTTCTTACGTTTCAACTTCTTTCTAAAATACCCCTGTATTCCTAAAGTTAAACTCTGTTAGTGTACCGTTTAGAGCTGCCGTTATCTGTGTGAAATTACCATTTTGCCCTTTCAAATATACCCTTCTATCATAACCAACTTTTCTTATGTACCATTAAAATTTTCAATAGTTTTGGTAGATAGGAACAAAATAGGTATATCTGATAGTTTTCAACTCCGATTATTATTTAACTCTAGTTTAATCCTAGTTAACTTAACAAAGGGAAACGGTAGGGATATCTTTAAGGAAAATGCTACTTGTACACCCCATTTGGGGGTGTACATCGCACACCCCACCCATCCAATGGATGGGGTGTGGTGAGGGGTCACTTCACAATTTGTGAAGTGACCCCCCCACCCTTAGATGGGTGGGTGTAAGATGTACACCCCCTTTGGGGGTGTACATGTAGCGTTGCTCTATTTTTAATAACGGTGGAACGTATGAAGAGTATATTGGAAAGAAAAAAATAAGAGGGGTAAATCAGATATTTCTTCAGATTTCAGGGTACACAGGCAATTATCTCTATATTTTATCTATTTAAAAGCGAAGTACATTCTACTGATTATTTCGAAATAACTAGTAAAATTTATCCTACTCCAGAATAGATAGGGTGTAAGATATACATCCCTTTCGAGATGTATAAAAAGTATTTTTTTGTTATGAGCAATGCTACTCATACACCGCAAAAGAAGCTTATGATGTAGATCCCATCCGTCCAGGGTATACTCTATCGATCACTTCGAAGTAATTAGTAAAATTTATCCTACCCCAGAATAAATGGGGTGTAAGATATACACCCCTTTTGAGATGTATAAGAAGCATTTTTTATTATGAGCATGCAGTGCTATTCATACACCGTAAAGGAAGTGTATGATATACATCCCATTCGTCCAAAAATGAGGTATATTTTATTGATCATTTTGCAGTAACTAAGTAAAATTTGTGCTATCCTAAAATAGATAGGATGTAAGATGTAGACTCCCCTTGAGATGTATGAAAAGTATTTTCTATTATTTCTTGGTAAAAATGCATATAAACTCCGTAACTAAAGCGGATTTCATAATAGCCCATCTATTTTTATTTTTTTTTAATCAATTTAATTAGATATTCTATTAAACATAATGTTTTCTTGAGTTATTATTTATTAATTTTTAATGATATATGTATTTTTTTTTGGCTTGAAAATAATTATAGGCAATAAAGTTGACAAATCAGACTAACCAGCAATTAAATGTATAAAATTTCTAATTTAATAAAAAAAATAAAATTTTGTTTTTTTTTTTTTAATTGTCACACTCTTTTAAGCCAACAAATTCCTAACTTAATTTTTGTTAAAAAAGATCAAACTCTAGGGGCTTCTTTCCAAATTGCCAATAGTTGAGGGGGGTCTCCATACTTTTTTTTTTTTTTTGGGTGGGGGAGGAGGGGTCTATGCTTTAGCCATTATTCTTATGTATGGCATTCATTGAATTTGCTTTTCATGTGGCATTTTTCCTTTTCCTTTTTCTTTTCTTTTTTTCTTTTCTTTTTGTTTATAGTGTGAATGGGACTTTATTTTATGGGGCTTCAATTTGTGAGATTGAAAGATTTTTCTCCAGCAATAATATCTATAAATTCGATTTCAGATTACGATATGCGTCCCATCCATTTAGGGTTGGAGACTTTGTTACTGGATTTTTTTATTTGTGGATCGGAATAGATTTTGGGATTTTTATTTGTGGATCGAATAGGTTTTGGATGTTTTATTTGTGGACTCGGCTTATATTATATATAGACTGGATTTGAGATCCGTATATGGTTGGTACCCATATGTGGACTGAGCTTTATTTTTATATGGATAAATTTGAGGCCTGCATATGGGGTGAACCTTATTTAATAAATGATTGAATTTATTTATTAGTCCTTTTTGAATCGGACTTAGGCTCCAAATTGATTAGGACTCATTTGAATTTTGTTACTTTGAAATGATTAATAAAATTTATTCCATCCCAAAATATATAAAGTGTAAGATATATATCCTATTTTGAATGTACAATAAGTATTTTTCTTTTTTTTCGTCACAGTTATTCCACTCAGGAATAACAAATTGCACAAAAGTACACAAATAAGTTTACTCTAAGACATCAATTTTTATATAAAATTAGGGTTAATTTTATAATACAGCTTTCTGTAAACATATCGAATAGTATATATATTCCTATAAAGTTCAACTTTTCATATTTATTCTTTTAAAAGTCGTAAGTTGTTCATATATGTTCATCTGATTTGTTACTGTTAGCTTACTATTTATTTTTTAACATAATATAAGTGAAATATTAATTTTGGCCTGGCAAATTTGTTTACCGCGTATAATATCTGAAAAGTTGAAAAGGTAATTTTACCTCACTCACTAACCAAAGTTAAGTATTTAACCCATGGTTAACTCTATTTTTCTAACGGATATTGACGGTAGAGAAATATATGAACAACTTACGACTTTTAAAATGATAAATATGAAAAGTTAAACTATATAGGAATATATCTGTTATTTGATATATTTGTAGGAATCTGTAAAAGTAACCCATAAAATTATCAGAGTCCAGCTACTATTACTGTCATTTTAGGAGGACGGAAGCCTTCATCCTCTCAAGTTGTTTTTGATGGTAGAAATTTCGAATCGATGATCGAAATTATTAAAGTTGATCTAAAATATTTAAAATTTTTAGAAACTAAATTTCAAAAATTTTAAAAATAGTTATCAAGTTCATCAAAGAGTTAAAAAATGACCGGCCAAAAGTGAATAACATTATGAAAATGGATGTTAGACTTTCTCAATTTATAATCTGAGTCATCAAACGTTATCTAAATAGTATAAAAAAAATTCTATTAAAAATTCAAACGATTTGAATTGCTCTACATCGTTAAACAAGCAAGCGGCTCATATAGATCGTCAAAAATTATTGATTTTGTGATCTTTTGATCACTATATAAATAATTTTTAAAATTTATAAAATTTAGTTTTTAAAAAATTTAAATACTCTAGATCAACTTTAACAGTATCGATCATCAATTTAAAATTTTTATCATCGAAAATAATTTTGGAGTACGAAGGTAATATTAGCTGGACTCAAATTATTATATTATTTCTGATAAGACCTTTTGTTTTTTTATATGAAATAATATAATTAATTTGTGATATGTTTGGTATATTATTATTCTTACAAAGAAATTTAATTTTTGTTTTCTTTCCAATTGGGCCATGTTGGGCCATCCATACGACGAACCGGTTCAACCAAGTGGCCCAACTTGGCCCACATGGATAATAAATTGGCCCATTTTTTATACCAACATTTTGATTATTTTTTTTTAGGCCTCGTTTGGTTCAGGTATAAGCGAAAATTGGTTATTCCGGACATAGATATAAGTTCAGGTACAAGCGAAAATTGATTATTCCGGAGATAGATATAAGTTCAGGTACAAGCAAGAATTATAGTAATTTTGTGTTTGGTTGAGTATAAGGGTTGTACCGGAATAAGAAAAATTGTGTTTAGTAAGTTAAAGAGGAATAAGAATAATAGAGGAGATTAAAATTTATAAAATAAAAAAAAAATTAAATTTTATAAATTTAAATATCTTATAATTTAAAAAAATTTAATTAAAAAAAATAATAGTAATAAGCAACAGGTGGAACAGCTGTTCCACCTGTGGGGTGGAACAGGTGGAACAGCTGTTCCACCTGTGGGGTGGAACAGCTGTTTTACCCTTATACCGGAATAACCTGGTATGGAGGGAACAGCTGTTCCCCCCACACTTAAATGCTGTTTGAGTATAAAGAGGGGATAACTAACTCCCTTACCGGTTCCCAAACGAGACCTTAGTGTTTAATAATTTAAATTTTATATTCTTGAAACTCAAACTCCTTAGTGTTTAATAATTTAAATTTTATATTCTTGAAACTCAAACTCCCTGTTAAAAATTCATCGTGCCTCTTCTACCCCACTTCTGCTTTTATTTTCAGCTATAGTTATCTTCAATAGAGTGTTTGGCAAATAAAAAAACGCATAGCGTTTTTACTCTGGCAGAAAGCTGAAATAAGATATTGAACATGCTATTGCAGATAAATACAATTATTTGGATTTTAATATAGTGATCCCTATAATAACACTATTAAGAGAGTAATTTATCGAACATCATTATACCTTAAAAAAAACAAAGCTAAATTACGATTTTATTCCTTTGTAAATATCCTTTTGAAGCGCATTTGTGAAAGCCATAAGTGCAAGCTCAATGACCTCTACAAAATTTACAAATGTTTGTTATTTAGAGTATTTCTAAAAAATATATATATGTTTAATCAAATATATATATATATATATATATATATATATATATATATATATATATATATATATATATATATATATATATATATATATATATATATATAACGATCTGGCCCACTAGCAATAATAATTCGTTGGGCCAAACTACAGCCCAAAATGCTTGATCCTGCCCACTAGCAATAATAATTCGTTGGGCCAAACCACAGCCCAAAATGTTTAAGCCAAGTTATTATTAATAGTGTCCATGTCTCATATAAATCCAATCACAATTCCATCCACATCCGATGTGGGACTATTGGGGGCGTCACAGACTCCCCCCGTTTAGGGCTGACGTCCTCGTCAGCCCAAACACATACACATAGCAGTCCAAGATCACCAGGCGATGTGAGACTCGTCTCGCTACTCATAACACACTTCCGGCTGGTTATTGGTTCTGAATACCAAATGTAACAACCCAGCCCACTAGCAATAATAACTCGTTGGGCCAAATCACAGCCCAAAATGCTTAAGCCCAGTTATTATTAATAGTGTCAATGTTTCATATAAACCCAATCACAATTCCATCCACATTCGATATGGGACTATTGGGGGCGTCACAATATGAGTGCATTTATATTGTATCTAAAGTATATATATATATATATATATATATATATATATAGAGGATATATATGAAATTATAGGGGGTATTGAAGTGTTGCCTATGTATCAACATACTTCCAATAACTTCTTTCTGCAATAAACCGAATCTAAGCATCTGATTTTGAGCATTGAAATTTCATTTTTGCTTTCCGCCAGAGCCAAAGCATCAAAAAATTTTCTTTGATAAATGCTCAAATGATAGTAAATGTAGGACTAAATAGATATATACTTTAAGGCTGTGTTTGGTTCAGGTATAAGAAAAATTTAGTTATACCGGGGATATGTATAAGTTATGATATTAGCAGGAACTAATGTTAATTTATGTTTGGGTGGGTATAAAAGTTATACCGGGTATAAAGAAAATTATGTTTGGTAAATTAAAGAGGAATAAAAAGAATAGAGGGAATTAAATTTTTATAAAATAATGAAATAAATTTTAAATTTTATAAATTTAAATAACTTATAATTTAAAATAAAATTAATTAATTTTTTTTAAAAAAAAAAAACTGCAGGTGGAACAACAGGTGGAACAACTCCACAACTGAGTTGTTCCACCTGCTGCTTGGAACAATTATTCCCCCCTAATTCCGGAATTAGGTGGAACAGATGTTCCAAACAGCTTTTTGTTGTTTGGGTACAAAGGGGGGAATATCCTCCTTATCCCCCTAGTTCTTGTACCCAAACGGAGCCTAAGAGATGGAATAAGTCTCTCTCTTCCCTCTAGAACTACAAAAAGTGTGGGCACATATCCCTTTTTGTGTGAATAAAGGATAGATGATTTAGTGGAGAGAGAATTAATGGGACCTTTCTATGAGAAGGAATTGGATTCTGTCAACCATTTTGTGCTTGTGAGCCCAAATTTTGAGTGATGTGTCTCTTTGACCTCCATCAAAACATTGTGGAATTTTCTAGAGATATTCTCATGCAAAAAGAAGAAGAAGAATAAGAAGAAGGTGGTTTCATACAATTACAACTTTTGGGTTATTCTCAAAACCTAATTTTGGCTTCTCTTGATACTAGCATTTGTGGTTTAAAATTAGGGTTGAATTTTGGAATGGACTTTTGTCAAGTTGGGCAGTCAAAATCCAAATTTGAGTCGAGTCGATTGGGTTTGGATTCTCAGAAAGGTAGGTTGTGACGCCGCAATTTCTCAAGGGGTCATCCATCATAGGACTACACTAGTCCTAGCACGCAACTCTCTTAACCTCTTGAGCCTAACCACAGCCTGAAATGTTATAATTGGGTTAAGAGGATTAGTCATATTATATCCTTTATATAAGACTATATCAAATTTTGAAAATGCATATTTTTTTCCTCTTCAAGCCCTGACGTTCTCGTCAGGCTTAGGCACTCACAATCACCGGGCGATGTGAGATTTGTCTCGCTAGCCTTAACTTACCTTATGGGAAGTCACGCTCTACCCACAACGGTCATCAGTCAGAGAGCCACATTTTGCTCGCTGTATAATCCATGCTCAGCTGAGACTCATCTTACATTTTAAGCTGGTGATTGGCTCTGATACCAACTATGACACCCTAACTTTTCAAAGGGTCACCCATCCTAGGACTACTCCAGAGGGTCACCTATCCTAGGACTATTCTAGCCATATTTCGCTTAACTCTCTTAACCTCTTTATCTTAGCCACCGTACCGGGTTTAGAGGTTTAGTCATAATATATTTTTTATATAGAACTATTTCAATTTTCGAAGGTGTCACAATTATCCTCCCTTTAAGTATTGACGTTTTCGTTAGGCTCAGACACACTCACAAGTACCATACGATGTGAGACTTGTCTCGCTAGTCTTAGCCTACCTTATAGGGAGCTGCACTCCACCCACAACAGTCATTAGCCGAGGAGCTACGCTCTTCCCGTTATATAACTCTGCCTTAACTGAGACTCATAGCACATTTTCGAAAGGTGATTAGCTCTGATACCAACTATGACGCCCTAACTTCATAGGGCTACACCTATCATAGGACTACTCTAGCCATTTCTTGCTTAACTCTCTTAATATTTAAAGTTCAACTTTTCATATTTATCTCTTCAAAAGATCTAAATTGTTTTTATATATCTCTATTGTTAATATTCGTTAGAAAAATATAGTTAACCATAGGTTAAAATATTTAACCTTGGTTAGTGAGTGAGGTAAATTTATTTTTTTATCCTTTTAGAGAGAGATATTTGTAAGGATAAAATTGACATTTCATTTATATTTGATTAAAAAATAAATAGTAAACTAACGGTAATAAACCAGAAAAATATATATGAACAAAAGGGATAAATATAAAAAGTTGAACAATAAATATTTGTTATTCGATATGTTTACGGGTAGCCGTATGAAATTAATCTAAATAAAAAATATGCTAAATCACAATCAAGATAAATAGAAGTTTACGCTGAGGAGATGTTTGGTTGTACGTAAAATCGTAAAAAATAATGTTTTGCAAAATTTTTTTTTTCGTGGGAGTGTTTGGTTTGTAGGAAAAAAAATAATTTTGCAGCAATATTTGTTTGGTTGAAATAAAAAAAAAATCATATTTATTTAGCTCAGTGAAAAAATAAATGAAAAAAAAAATTACGCAGCTTGAATTTTTGTTTTATAAGAAAAATATAAATACTCTATTTTTTTCAAATCCGTAAAAATAATTTTTTGAAAATAAATTTTACAACTAAACAAATTTTTTCGAACTGAAAAGAAATTTTCGGTGTTTTTATGGCCAACCAAACATGCACTAAAAAAATAAAGAAAAAATTCCTTATTTATTTTTTACTACTATTAAAATTTTTTAAATTTATTCATAAATTGCCAAAATACCCTTCTAAAAATCAATTTCATTGAAGAAATTTTTTAAAATCAATAAGGATATTTTCAAGATATTTTTTAAATTTTTAAGG
Source organism: Tillandsia leiboldiana (assembly GCA_029204045.2). Classification (NCBI taxonomy): domain Eukaryota; kingdom Viridiplantae; phylum Streptophyta; class Magnoliopsida; order Poales; family Bromeliaceae; genus Tillandsia; species Tillandsia leiboldiana. The sequence goes on along the minus strand of CM055072.1, from coordinate 1,411,534 downwards.
AAATATTAGAAATTATGCCAATTTTTTTTTTTTAAAAAAAGGTGAGTACTCACTTTCTAATAATCCTGTAGTTGAGGATCTCCTTACAATTTTCACCCTCCAAACCCTCCAACACAAAACCCCTACCAAAACTCCCCTTCTCTCATTTTCTTTTTCTTTTTCTTTTTCTTTAATTTTTAATTCCATTTCCATTTCCATTTCCATTTCCATTTCCACACCACCTCTTCTTCTTCTTCCTCCTCCTCCTCCTCCCCCAAACCCTCTTCGAATCCAAACCCTCCTCTCAACCGCCTCTCTCGATCCCAATCCCATGGGCGACGCCGCGAAGAGCGCGGCGGAGGCGGAGGCGGCGGAGGAGGGGCGGCGCCGCCTCATCCTGGTGGCGAGGAAGGGTGGATTCGGCCTCCCCACCGCGTGCCCAACGTGTCTCCCCGTGTACCTCTACCTTCGATTGGCCCGCGCCCCCTTCGATCTCGAGTTCGATCTCGCCTACCCAGATGCTGGTTTGTTCGGATTTTTCCCTTTATTTTGTAAATTTTTCGCGTTATCGGTGCCAGGAGCCGCAATTTTTGATCCATTTGATGTGTATTTGTTGTGGTTTATTGCAAAATTTGATCTCGTTGAGGTTAATGTGTTGTAGAATGGCGTAATGTTGTTAAATACTTAGTGCTTTCTCACTATACCTCTACCCCCGATCGGCCCAGGTCTCCTTCGATCTTGAGCTCGACCTCTCCTACTCAGATGCTGGTTTGTTTGGATTTTTTTCCCCTACTTTTTAAGGATGTTTTGTGTTTTCTCTTCAATTTAGTTATTGCCCTCTAAGTGTTCGATGTAATGTGTGCATGCTGTGGGTTAGCAGAACTTGATCATTTAATGGTTTAATAACTTGCGGAATAGTGTAGTGTTGTCGAATACTTAGTGCGCTCGATGTCTAGCTCTACCTCCGATTGGCTAAATGTCCTTCGATCTCGAGTTCAATCTCTCCTACTCTAGATGCTGGTTTCCGGATAATTCATTTATTTTTAGGAATTTTTGTATTTTCTCTTTGATTTTCTTATCGCCCTTTAAGTGTCTGATGTAATGTTTATCAGTGGAGAGTTGTATTTTGGGTATATTTGATATGTGTATGTTGTGGGTTTTAGTAAAATTTGATCTTTGTTACTTGTGGAGTAATGTGTTGTTGTTAAATACTTAGTTCTTTCGCTGCCCCACACGTCCTTCAATCTTTGTGTTCGACATTTCCTTTCCAGATGCTGGTTTGTTTGGATTTTTCTTTTTCTTATCTACTATAAATGATGTCTTTGTGCTTGAATCTTTGATGTACTTGTTGCATGCCAATTGTTTAATGTAATGTTTCTGCATCACTCGGAATATTTGTACGGTATGTGTTTTAGCAGTATTTGATCTTCTTGTGGTTAAATTAATTGTCAAAAGGTAATGTTGTCTACATACTTCCTCTATGTCCTGTTGCCCAAAGTTTCTACGAGTAATTATTGATCATGCTTTTATTCAAATATCAAATTATTAATATGTAAAAATAGGTGCTATATTGATAGCCCCTTACATCATTGAATATTGTCATTCAAAATCTACCAATTTGATCCAAGGACTCAAAAAAGTAATCCTGAATACAACCCAAAAAGTAAGAAATAACTTGGACAACTCTGGGTTAAGATTATGTTGCCTATGTATTATGTCTGTGTTATCTTAAAATTTAGTAAGTAGAGAAAACTTTGAAGATACTACAAGAGACAAATGAATACTGATTACCCTATGATTTACTGAAATTTGTAATATGAGATTGTGTGCTAATAAAGCAATCAAACATAGTAACGACAAAATGAAATCAAAATTGAAGCTTTGCCGATTTAGTATAGTAGTTAACCTGAAGTGTCCAGGTGGATAGTCTTCTAGATTTCATGCCTAGATGGTTTATTTTCTACAAGAGATGAAATGACTTCAAGCTGTTGCTTCTTTATCTACTATATGGCCCATTCACATTGGAATAGCACCTTGGCACTATTTACGGTGATTGGTGGATTCTATGAAATCCTCTCTGAACAGTTCTTATGATTCTCTAGGCTTACCTTTTACCCAGCGAGTGCTTGTTTGGCCTAGCTTCTCCTCCTGCTTCTGCTGCAATCACCTCTCATATAGCATTTGGCACACACAGAATTTTGGAGCTTCTATGTGGCAAGAAGCTAAAATATTATTCTAGTGTAAGCTTTGTTTGTGCTTCTGCTTCTGCTACAGAGAAGCTGTTGTAGATATTTTTGACGAACTAGCTGTTAATGCTTCTTTAATATCACTATTCAACTGGCACTTCATCAATTGACACTGCACCCTCCAACAGGGCCAAACAAGCTCTAAGTCAGTCTCATGATTTTTGTTTGTTTTACTTCTAGGACTAGGATTGCAAATGAGTGATAGCACTTGAATGTTTCTCTCTTTTTCTTTGGCCCAAGTGGGTTTGGGATCTTAATATCTTTTTTATGTTTTGCTATTATGCAGATCATATTCCTTATGTTGAGTACGGTGATTATGTGGCTTTCAACAATGAGAGGGGAGGGGTAATCGAATGCTTAAAGGAAGACAAAATCGTGGACCTTGAAAGCTCAAAACTTGCAAGCCATCTAATTCCTGAATTGTTATCTACGAAAGCGATGGTCACTTCATGGCTTGCAGATGCTGTGCTGTATGAACTATGGGAGGCCATTGATGGAAGTGTTGCCCATAAAATATACTTCTCTGATCTTCCTTGGCCAATTGGAAAGATTCTTCACTGGAAAATATCTAGAGATGTGAAACAAGTGCTCAGTATAACAACGCTCAATGCTGAAGAAAAAGAGGAAGAGGTCTCTGCCCTACTTTCCTTTATAACAGAAATACTATTCATTTATGAGATTATATATATATATATATATATATAGAGAGAGAGAGAGAGAGAGAGAGAGAGAGAGAGAGAGAGAGAGAGTCCGGCTACTATGCTATCGATAGCACCAAACATTTGGTGCTATCAAGTTTTCCACCATTAGATCAACCCCTTTGATTATTTCCACCCATTAGATCATACTATTTCTCCAACTACCCATTAAACCCTAGGGGCCCACTATCATTCCAACCACACATCTCTTAATCCAATGGTCAAAAACTTAATAGCACCAATGACTTGGTGCTATTCATAACATTCCAGCCTACCTCTCTCTCTCTCTCTCTCTCTCTCTCTCACTCTCTCTCTCTCTCTTTCTTTCTCTCTCTCTCTCTCTCTCTCTATATATATATATATATATATATGTAGAGTAGGGCTACTATACTCTTATGAGTATAGAGCCCTTCGTACTCATAAGTTGTTTTCGATGATGGAACTTCCGAATTGGCGATCCATACCGTTAAACATGATCTAGAAAATTTGAAACTTCTAGAAAATGAATTTCTTAATTTTTTAAAATTATAATAAAGTCCATCAAGCGAGCATAAAATGAACGGTCAAAATTGAACGATCTTCTAAAAATAGAGGATCGGATTCTTTAATTTAAGATCGGAGTTATCGATCTTTATCTAGATAGTGAATAGAATTTTCTATAAAAAAATTCGACCAATTTTGATTTTTTTACACCATTAAACTAGCAAATATCTTATACCAGCTGTTAAAAATTGTCAATTTTGAGATTTTTTTATTGTAAGGTAAATGATGTCGAAAAATTATAAAAATTGATTTCTAGAAGTTTGAAATACTCTAAATCATATTTAACGGTATGGATCGTCGATTCGGAAGCTGTATCATTGAAAACGATTTATGAGTACGAAAGTAATCGTACTCATAGGAGTATAGTAGCCGGACTCCATATATATATATATATATATATATATATATAGAGCTTATATACTTTCAAAGGCACAAGCCCAACTATGCTTGTGAATTTTTTACCATTGGATTTATATTGAGATTTGTGCAATTGTTCTTTCTCTCTCTCTCTTTAGTTGATTTTACAATAGCACAAATCTCAATGCAAATCCAATGGTAAAAAATTCACAAGCATAGTTGGGCTTGTACTTTTGAAAGTATATAAGCTCTACTCTCTCTCTCTCTCTCTCTCTCTCTCTCTCTCTCTCTCTCTCTCTCTATATATATATATATATATATATATATATATATATATATATATATTCATATTCTTAGATTTTTTGAGTGTAAAATCAGCTTCCTGCATGAATTGGATGACTCCCAATTTAAGGGTATATTTTGTGAAGAAACTGCATTTTGAGGGAAAAATACGAAAATTTAAATTAATAGGAGTAAATAGAAAAATTCGTAATATATACTTAAAAACCCCGATAATTTATTATTATCATTATTATTATTAATGTATCTGAGATATCACTTGCTACCTTCAAAGCGAGTAATTTTGCAAGCTTGGAAAAAGATTGCTTAATTGTCATGTATGACTATCCATGGAGGACCAGCATCCTTTTTGTCTGATCTCCATATCTTACTGTGTCCTGTCTACTGTCTGTATAAGTGTTTCTCCTGTGCTTTCAAGAGTAATTTTATAATGATTCAGTTGGAATTTCTTCATGCAACAGATTTACAAGAAGGCGAATGCAGCTTATGATGCTTTATCTATGAGGTTAGGGGATCAGGTCTTTTTCTTCGACAACAGGTACTTGTGAATTGTCGGGATTGTGCCTATTCTTAATTCTTTTTCTCACTATCAAGAGTTGATGTCATTGAAATGCAATGGTTAATGACAAATTTTTATTTCATTCAATGTTAACCGCCTTTCACTCAGGCCCACAGAAGTTGATGCTCTTTTCCTTGGGCATGCGCTTTTTGTACTCCACGTTTTGCCGGTAAATTCCTGATTTCTATTTACAGATATCATCTTATTTCATAAGCTACTAGTTTAATTTTGGAGGTTTTCAGTTACATACTAAGTTTGTAAGTATTTTTGAAATGTTTTAATAGTCCAACATCATTGTTGGACCCCCGGACCCCAATTGATAATCCACTTAGTTCTTCGTAACTAAAACTATTTAGAAATGAAAAATTAATTATGTTGGGACTTGGAGAGTCCTCTTACCTATTCATTAAGACATTGCAAAGCAAACAGCACATAAAGCATTACTAGTCTACTATTGATTGCAAAATGTATGGATGGGGCTTCAATCTACTCAAGTCAAAATCTGTACAGATCGAACTTCATAAAATTTCAGTACTCGTAAAGCAGGAAACTGGGAAAATTCGTTTTTGGCCGTCATATTCATTTTTCAATATTAGCCTCCATTTTTTATTATCTAGTTTCTTTTTTTTTTTTATTCCTAAAATAATCTTCTCGTTTAGGATACCTCTGTGCTTAGGAGCAATCTATTGAAGCACGAGAATCTAGTAAAATACGCTGAACATCTTAAGGTTGATTTGTTGGAGACCGGCTCATCATCGCCGTCGTCATCATCACTACCGAGACCTTCATTCGAAACATCAACATCATCAACACCCAGAAGAAGGGCCTCCCCCGGATGGAGTAAGTTAAAAAGCATTATCTATATGAGAATTTTCCTACGTGCATATATATAATATATATACACTAGAAATATGTAAGATTGCATAAATACCCTTGAAAATTCGGTATCTGCTCGTGTACCTCAAAAACCTTGCTTACTAGCTGCATGTCGTGCCTGGGGTATCTATACCAAAATGTTTTTGCTTAGATACCGTAGGCAGGACATGTCCGCGAATGAACAAGGCCCACAAACACCGACTTTGGAGCGGTACTTGCATAATATTTTTGGCTTATTTGCAAGGTATGCGTGAAGTGAGAACCCTTTTATAATTGCTAATTTTATGAAAAAGCACTTGCTTATGTTTTTATTTGATGCATGCCACCTGAACCATTCAAAAATCAATTTAGCACCTGCAACTGAACTCCGAAATATTATCTATTTATCTACAAAAACATTTCAGATCTTCAGAATCTTTCGGCCAAACATAACCTATTTATCTGCAAAAGTATTTTGCCCAAAATTACTTTCTTTTTTGGAGTTACTTTATAGCATATCTTGATTTTTCCGTCAGATATTTTAGGTTCGGTAAGTGTTAGATGAAATGACTTTTCATCAAATACATTTCTCTAATGGCCTCACTAATCACTAAACTGCTTCTCCAGGCTCTAAGCCCAAGCCGAAAGCCAAAAGGGAGCGCTCGGAGGAAGAGAAAACATTCAGAAGAAGAGCAAAGTATTTCCTCGCAACACAGTTAGTCGCTGTTCTTGTATTCCTATCCCTCATGGGAGGGGTCGACAGTTCCGAGCTAGACAACGGCGACGATGAGTTGGCTTACGAAGAAGAATAGAATCTTCCCTTTGTTGTAGTATGATTCTTATTCGTTCTTATCAATTCGTCTGATGAGCAATAACTTTTCTTTGTAGCGAGGATTCACTGCCCCCCACCACCGCTGCCACTTAAACATTTCGATTGATTTTTGCCTGCGTGAATTTTAACCAACTCTTAACATCACTTGTGTTTTAGTGAGCGCAGATGTTGCTCTGTTGCGACATTTATCATCACGGGTTTGAGTTACAGAAGTGGTGGCATCTCGTGGTGAATCGGAGTAAGGCTGCATACGATTCGCCCATCAGATAGTAAGTTTTGTGCATTGGGGTTACCCCTTTCTATTTCTCATGCTTTTTAGTAGGGTATCTTAATGAAATTGATCTTTTGATAAAGCTTTTCTTTAGCTTAATGGAAGGTCCATGACTTCATCTATCATGCATGTTACATGTATTGAATCTTATTTTTATACATGGATAGGTAAATGCTCCCCTACTTTGTTAGCTCTATAAATTTCCATGCTTTACATTGCAGAAACAGAAAATTGTTTGGTATAAAGCCAAGTAAAGAATAATGCCTCTTTGAACTTCTTTTTACAACATAAATTCCTCAAACTTTAAACTCTTGCAATTTGTGGTTTGAACTTTTTAAACTATTGCAATCAAGTCTCACAATACAATTTAGCTGATTAAGTATTGATGTGTCACTAATGTAGAAATAGTATGATCGTGTTGTGATTGATGACAGCAATAATTATATACAGTCAACCAAGGATTTAAGTATCTATCGGCACGAGCCGTATCCACCGTGCCGTACCGTGCCAATAAGATACCGGCACGATACAGCCCCCGTGCCGATGACATAGTTCAAAACTCTTTTTTCTTAAATTTACTAAGTAATTTTCTCAATAAAGTTCAAAATATTTGATAAAGATACATAATAAGCAATTAAAAAATTTTGTTGCTAAAGAAAATAAATATTTCATGCCATTATGTATTGGCACGTATGTATTTTTTGTGACCGGCACTCATCGGCACGGCTCGGCACGCATCGTGCTGTACCGTGCCGGCAAATTTTCGGCACGACCCCGTGCCACGGCACTTAAATTCTTGCAGTCAACTAAATTAGGTTGAGAAACTTTATTGCAATAATTTACAAACTTCGAGGCGTCTTATAATTTGAGGACCAAAAGTGTAATTTGGCCTAGAATGAATTACATGGATATTCCCTGTAAATCCATTTCCATGGTTTTTTTACCCCACATTTGGGTTCAATTTTTTGTTAAAATGCACATATTGCAACTTAACCTCTAAACTTTTTATCTAAACACTTCAATCCCCGGACTTTTGTATATTTTGCAATCGCATCCTTGGTCATGAACTTGTTCTTATGTAGGAAGTCCTTCAAAAATTCACTAGATAGAGAGAGCAATGTCCATCCACATATTGGGAACTATGCCTACCAAAGTTTGTTTAAACATTTGGATTAAGGGGCAGGTCATAAAACTTCATAAAAAACAAAGGAAGGTCTATTTTGGTCCTGCAGTATGTACTAGTATTGTGCTCCGTGACACGCGGTTGTCACGAACTTAAGGTTTTTGACCCACAAAAGCCTGTGCGGCGCCTGCCTTTCTCCTCGAAGACGGGCAAGCTTAACTCGATCTTGCTAGTCCAGACCTTCGGACCCTCAAAGGCTAAGTGCAAGAAAGAGCAAACGAGAGAGAGAAATAGAGGTTCTACAGAGAAACTGAGTACTCTGCATAAGCTACTATATGAACTCATCCACTAATGTCTACATTAAACATTCACTAAGTCATTTTGAAGATATTGATGGCAACGATTGCAAGTCTCTTCATCTCCCACCAAAGGTACTAAATTTGGACCTTCTTGGACCTTCTTGACCGTTCGCTTCATCTGAAAGTTTTTAAGTTCCTGGTACTGTGCTAGCTTGTTGAAGTTCCCATCTTTAGATAAAACTAGGAAAAAATAAAATTTTAAGCGATTTAATTCCCACTATGTAGGATAATTTAGTGCAGTTTTAATTTGCAAGTAACTAGTACTTAGTTATACCACTTTTAATCTCTTCTCATCCACCATCAACACACAACACCCCCTTTGGACCAACCTTTCCTTCCCCATGTACAATATCTATGTAGTACAATATAGGAATCATGCTAACATAGCACAAGAACACCACCACTGGCCCAAATATCCACAATAAAAGGGTTGGAGCTACATTAAAAAGCCTATTCCCTGCAGTGTTAAGAACACTTTGTGACGCCCCAACTTTTCAGGTGGTCACCTATCCTAGAATTATTCTAGCTCTAGCACGCTTAACTTTTTTAATTTCTTAGGCCTTGCTACTATCCAAACTGCTATAGCTCTGTTAAGAGATTTAGTCCTATTATATTATTTATATATAGGACTAATACACATGTCGGGAGTGTCACATTCTTCCTTCCTTTAAGCCCTGACGTCCTCGTCAGGCTCAAAAACACTCACAAGCACCGGACGATGTGAGACTCGTCTCGCTAGCCTTAGCCGACCTTGTGGGGAGCTGCACTCCACCACAATGGTCATTAGTCGTGAAGCCTCGCTCTACTAGCTATATAATCTTGGCTCAGCCAAGACTCATCATCTCACATTTTCGGCTGGTGAATGACTCTGATACCAATTGTGACGCCCCAACTTTCCAGGGGGTCACCCATCCTAAAACTACTCTAGCTCTAGCATGCTTAACTCTCTTAGCCTCTTGAGTCTTGCTACCATCCAAAATGCTATAGCCGGATTAAGAGATTTAGTTATATTATATTATTTATATATAGGACTAATACATATTTCGGGGGTGTCACACACTTCCCTTCCGCAAAAGGCTGCAGACATGATCGACGGCCGACGGATTGAAATTGTCAACTCTTTGAGGAATATGTATGAGGAAACTGACTTGGGTTATGAAATCGACTAGCACAAGAAGGAGAAAAGGAGTATCACCAGGAGTGTGGTGTATTTGATGGCCACAACAAGTTCACCGCGAGCACCGTATACGGAATCGTTGAGGGGCTTCTTGACGCTGTACGTACTGCTTGTCAATGCGGCAAGGCCCGAGCAGAGGAGGATGGATGTCGTGGCCATCATCGTTGAGCCTATTATCGTGTTTCGCAGGGTTTGCACCGCGAGCATGCTCTTCTTCTCATTGTCCTTCAAAATGCATTGGTAGAGGTTAACAAGTAAGAAAGGAATGATAGATTTATTAAATCTGGTCATTATTCAGCTAAATTTGATTAGATTCAATATATCTGATATTTTCTTAATAAAGATTAGATATATTGTCGTACTTTATTTTTTTTTTTAGCTATGAACTTAGCTAGAAATATAAAACAATTATTTTTAGAATTTTTAACCTCGAATATTAACCATCATGTTTTTTGTCACCTACACTAAGATTGGCCGATAACACAGTCACCCATCTTAGTTTTACTCTCGCCCAAGCACGCTTAACTACAGTCCTGATGAAATTCCGTGCTTTAGTGCTGGTACGACCACATTCTATTGCTTTCTATTTTTGAAATAAGATTCCATGCACTTGACTAGATTCAATGTGTCTACTTTTTATAGTAAAGACAACTGTGTATCTTTAATATCACTTTCGCAAGTCTAGCATGACTTATCGCACTACTTTTTTTGTCAAGCTCAAATTCAATGTATTTGATCAGATTCGATATATATATATATATATATTTGGGGTAATTTTCTATATACTCCTAAAAAATTTTCTGTTTTTAGATTTACCTCTCTTAGAAGGCTAATATTAAAACTATTCTTTTTACGTTCCAACTTCTTTCTAAAATATCCCTGAAGTTAAACTCTGTTAGTATACCGTTTGGAGTTGCCGTTATTTGTGTGAAATTATCATTTTTTCCTTTCAAATATACCCTTCTACCATAACCAACTTTTCTTATGTATCCTTAAAATTTTTAGTAGTTTTGGTAGATAGGGACAAAATAGGTATATCTGATAGTTTTCAACTCCGATTATTATTTAACTTTAGTTTAACCCTAGTTAACTTAACAAAGGGAAACGGTAGGGGTATTTTTAATAACGGTGGAACGTATGAAGGATATATTAGAAAGAAAAAAATAAAATGGGTAAATTAGATATTTTTTCAAATTTCAGGGGTACACAGATAATTATCTCTATTTTTTTAATAAAGATGTTTGTCTTTTTTTTATTATCCGACTTGGATTCAGCTTAGTATTTGACTAAATTTTATAGATCTAATTTTTTCTAAGTAAAAATGATTCAGTTAATATCATCAATTCCTATTATCATAATTTAGTTGTTCGGAAATTTGAGGTACATCACTTCCGAATATCATCCCATCATGTTATTAAATCTTTCTTTATTATGATAATCTAATGAGAAGCATATAATGGAGTTTGATAAAATTAAGTAAATGGACATAATAACAAATCTATATGCTGAATTAAACTTAGAAAAACAAAAATGATAGAATACAAGAAGAAGAGATCTGCAAATTTAGAATAAGAAAGAATCATTACAAAATTTAATGTTTCTTTTTTGAAAACTTTGAATTCGTCGCTTCACTGTTTTCCATAATATTCTCTAAGTTATATATATATATATATATATATATATATATATATATATATATATATATATATATATATATATATATATATATGTATATATGTAAATGTATGTATATATGTAAATGTATGTGTATATATATATATGTAAATAATTGAGCTCCTATGTTTGTAAAAGTACAAAATTATTGGTACTTGTAGATTTTAATTGTTTGATAAAAAAAATGTATGATTAAAATAATAGTGGGCTTTTTGGATTTAGTGGATGGTTGGGGAAATGACATGATCTAATGAGTGAAATTAGTCAAAGGAATAGATCTAAAGGTAGAAAATTTACAAGCACCACATGTTTGGTGCTTTTACAAGCATCGTAGCATCTCTCTCTCTCTCTTTCTCTCTCTCTCTCTCTCTCTCTATATATATATATATAGAGTCCGGTTGAAATACTATCGATAGTACCAAATAATTAGTGCTATCAAGTTTTCAGCCCTTGAATGCAAGGATGTCGGTTGGAATTATAATAGTCCTTTAAGATTTTTACTATTTAACCAACCACCCACTAGATCCTAGGGGACCACTATCCTCCTAACCGCACATTTTTTAATCTAAGAACTAAAAAATTGGTACCACCAATGATTTGGTGCTATCGATAGTATTCCCGCCTATATATATATAATCGAGCTCCTATGTTTTTAAAAGTATAAGTTATTAGTACTTGTGAGTTTTTAGCCCTTAGATAAAAAGATGTGTGGTTAGGATGATAGTAGACCTCTTGGGTTAAGTCAGTGGTTGGTGAAAAAGAATAATTTAAGAGATGAAATTAGTCAAAAAGGTAGATCTAACGGTAGAAAACTTACAAGCACCAATTGCTTGGTACAATTGGTGCTTGTACAAGTATAGTAACCGGACTATATATATATATATATATATATATATATATTAAGAGAAAGGTAGTATCATACTCGCTTCGTTTATTTTTTTTTTAAAGTAAATCTAGTTGAAAATATAAAGCAACTAAGCTTAGAACTTAGATTCTCGGGTATTAACTGTCAAACTCTTCGCCACTTCTGAAATGGCATTATGGTTGTCCAAAATGTTTTTACAAGCTTGACATGTTATAGCTTTGATATACTTATATGGAGTAAACTTAAATTTCATAAAAATTCATAATCACCTTCATTATAGTATAGAGCCATAATCTCCACCCCATTGAGTTGATCCCTATTGTGGTCTTTTGTGGCTGGTACCTTATCTATTTCCACAACCAAACATGGTATAGGATGGAGAAGAGGACACCCAATGGCACCACTATTATGTCAAGGTAACTCTTTCTCCACTCCATTCTCTCTCTCTGAACAAATTAACTCAATGTATAGGGGATGATAGGGGTGGCAATCTGTTCGCGAGCCGGCCGGCTCGAAATGAATTCGAGATCGAATCGTTCGTTAAGTAAACGAGCCGAATTTTTCAGCTCGTTTAATAAACGAGCCGAACACGAGCTGGGTCAGCTCACTCGTGTTCGACTCGATAACAGCTCGAATATATATATATATATATATATATATATATATATATATATATATATATATATAAACTTTACTATTTAGATTTTATGCCATCAATTTTTTGTGAATTTTAATTATTAGATTAAAATTTTAATTTTTTAATTTTCTTTAAGCTTTACACCTAATAGTATGAATGAAAATTAAATTTATTGTTCGCGAGCCAGCTCGTGTTCGGCTCGTTAATAAACGAGCCGAACACGAGCCGAATTTTTTAGCTCGATATTTAAACGAGCCAGCCGATCCTAGCTCGCTCGTGTTCGGTTCGTTGACACCCCTAGGGAATGATGCTTCATGCATAAAATGAACATGCATGTATTGTTGTAATAATTCAATTAACATATATAGGTAATTTGATGGAACAAATTAAAATTGTGGAATTAATGATAAAGATAACTTAAAACTTTGGGATGCTTCATGCATATGATGCAATGGTCATGCAAAAGAAATGGAGATGCTTTTGTATTGTTGCTCTCTTTTGTAGTGTAACTCATGACTCTAATAGTAACTAAATTTTCATTTACTTTAGTTTTATGTCTAAAATCATGCCATTGGTTTTACTTTTGTTCGTGATAATTTTGGCATAGCATAACTTTTACCCAAAAAAAGGCTCAAAAATCACTTGTTATGGGGCGATAATTATGAACACGATTCGAAAATCAACAACGCTTACATCATGACGTATTAGCCTAAAATTGGCACAATATGAGAATCATTTTTGGTAGTTATTACTTAGATTAGTTTTGACCATCATTGAATGATTGGGCTATGTGGCAACTAATGAACACATTTTGGGTATAATAATAATAAAAAAAATTTATTAAAGACATATTTGGTCCTACTTCTACTCGTCAGATCGAGCTTTTGGGATTAATGATTAGCGCCAACAATTCGATAAGTAGTATCAGAGCTAATGACATGGGTTAAAAATAAGTCTAATTTTCTGTTCCGTGATAATAGATTCAAAAAACTAATAAGTTAAGTTGAGTGAGACTGCGGTTTACAATAGATCTAACGGTAAGAGGTCCAATAATAAACATAACGTCCAGATGGACTGAGTCTGATCGAGTCTCGTGGGCGCTGTATCTATACGACTTAAGTGAATTAGTTGCGTATTTCTAACTGATAATATGTGATATAATAACATTTAAAGAAGTATTGTTTGAATGATAATAGGTAGAAAAGGCACTAATCCTATAATAGAAGCCAAAACTTTTCAAAATATAACTTTTTACTTTTAGATCTCTCATAGTACTATTTTTCAGAGTTTGAAAAAGTGTAAAGTTTTTTGCAGCAAGAAACTATACTAACCAATAAGCTCTAGTAGTTTCAGTTCAATAATTCAAAAAAAATAATAACAATACTAAATAAAAGTGCAACTTCACATGAAGAATATAATATCACATGATTCAAGGGAACTCCCCCCCCCCCATTAAATTTCAAATAAATTACAAGTTAAAAACTTACTTGAACTCAATTAACTAATCACAATTATTGTTCAACCCTCACTTTGAAGCAGTAACATATCGGCGAGCGCACAAATAGAAAAGAGTTTATAATCATTAACAATGGTTAATTATTATTAGAAACCTAACAAAACTCAAAGAGGATGCTTAATTTTCCTCACAAAAAACCTGTATATATATATATATATATATATATATATATATATATATATATATATATATATATATATATATATATATATATATATATATATATCATAATATACATGTCAATACCTGTATCTGTATAAAGGGAGAAAAAAAGATGAGAACTTGAAGAACACATTGAGACATGAAGACAGTTCAAAGACCTAATCAGATTCCGAGGGGGATTCGATAGCAATTATGCAAGCAAAAACGAGTTAATAAATAGTGATATAACTGAGTTGAATTGGATGCTCAAATGCTTCATTATTTGCATTTGCATCCGTATGTGCGAAAATGATTGGTGCATGAATGCCCACGGCGAATACCAACTTTGCAGGAGCATTTGAGCAATTCTGCATCACTGCGGGGGCGTAAATGCAAAAAGAATGGGAATCCTGCAGATAATCAGCACTCTATCCGCACCGCACCGCTCTCCGAAGTAATAAACTTAGGCTTCCTGACCACCCGTTCCAAGCACTGAATAATATCCCCAACGCGAAAATCGTCGCAGTCCTGGATGACCAATCCACAGTCGCTACCCTTCCCGATAGCCTCGACATCCTGCTTCTCTCGCTTTAGAGACGCGCACGAACCCTCGAAAACCACTTCTCCGCTCCTCAATAGCCGCATCGTCGCGGATTTAGTGAAGCGGCCGTCCGTTATCCGGCAACCCGCGATTTTGACGTCCGGTCCTTTCGACTTGCTGCGGCCTTTGAGCTCAAAGATACTCAGAACCTCGGCCTCACCGGCTACTTGCGTCTCGGAAGTCCCCGGTGCCTTCTCAACAATCAGCTTGCCGATTTCCTCCAAGAGATGGTAGATTACCCTATGCACGCATATCTAGAACAAAAACAATAAAAAAAAAAATGACGACGAGATCAAACTAGGGCATAAGCAATCGATACCAATCTTCCGAAGCAATTAATATTCATTTGTATTGCAAAAAATACCGGTTTACATTAATATTCCTAAAACAACTACGAAAATCAACAATAGCGGACCAGCAGAATCGAATGGTTACCTTAATTTTGGCCTGATTGGCGGCAAGACTGATGGCGTTTGGAGGATTGCGAATGTTAAAACCAACAATGCATGCGCCGCAAGCTTGGGCCATATCAATATCATATTGGCCTATAGGCCCCACGCCAACATGAACAATATTCACAAAAACCTGGACACGATGACAAAAATCAAACAAGGAAACCAATTTCCGTACACTGCGTAAAAACAGTGTACTTCTTAACACACTCGAACACGAAAAGATGCTTTTATGATCGCTTCCATGGCTCCATAATAAAACCTAGAAAAATTTATATAAGCAATTATCTAGAAAAGTCTAATGAGATATGTATTACCAGTACTCGAGATCTTCACAATCGGTTAGAAAACATGAAAATGCAAAACAAACCTTCACCATACATTCATTCGAATCAAAATCGTTTATCCATAATTCCATATTATAAGTTAACTGCAACATGACATGTTTGATATCTCAGACTACGGAATATGGACACTAACAAAGAAAATGAACAGAACCTTAGTTAACTGCCGTGTATCAGTAACGGTTTAGACTGGGTATCTGAACTTTAAACCCTTCGATCTTACTACGTAATCGTCCGGCATGTTTGAGTACACAGTTCTGGAAACCTTTTTGACAGAATATTCTATGACTTGAACCAAAATTCCGCTACTTAATGGAGTAATCTAAAACTTTCTGGCAGAAACTCTTAGGGCCCGTTTGGTAACGGGATAAGACAGAATTAGCTATTTCAGGAATAAGTATAAAGTACGAAACTAGTGTAAAAAAACGTTTGGGATGATTCCAGGGATAAAAGATTTTGTGTTTGGTATGATAATAAGGAATAAAAAGAATAAAGAGCATTAGTTGTTTTAAATGACCTTTTTGCCCTCAAGCTTTATTATGTAATAATGAGATAAGATATGGTGCCTCGGGAGACGTGGGAGGGTATTTAAAGAAAAAGCAAGAGGGTGGTTGGGAAGAGTGAGAACAGTAATTCTCACTTATTCTAGTTGTACTGGAACAAAGTATTCCCGTAGTTTCTGATGTGTTTGGGAGGATAAGGGGGATATCCCCCTTATCCCCGAAATAGTTTCGTTGCCAAACAGAGCCTTAGAATACTGAGAGAACTCGACAGGTTTTCTGAAACTAGAAGTAACAAAAGGTTAGGTAATAAATAAAATCTGTTAAAACTCCGGTATCACTCGTAAAATGACCAATAGGTTTTAAAATTATTCATGGCATGTACTGATAATTAGTACCTGAAATATTAAATAAGATCAATATCTATCACGCCGAGTTGGAATAGTTTAGCACAATTAGCAAGTACCTGAGGGCTATTAAGACTCCTCAATGCATCCGTAACTGCTTGAACAGTACCTTGTACATCAGCTTTTACAATTATCGGCAACTCAACCCTTTTAACAGCCTCTTCTTCTGAATTTTCTGTCTCGTCCTCCATCTTCTCCTCATTAATCTTTTTCCGAACCCTATCTTTCTCCAACCTCTTCTTCCTCCCTTGACTAAGCATTCTTGCCCTTTCTTCAGATTCGACAACAACAACATCATCACCAGCCATTGGAAGACCTCTCAGCCCTTCGATCTCGACTGGTGTTGAGGGTCGCGCAGAATCAGTTATAACTTTCCCCACCATATCCCTAACTGCTCTTATCCTCCCCCACTCCGCACCTACAACAACATACTGCCCACACAATAAAGTCCCCGACTTAACAATAGCAGTAGCCAATGGGCCTCTACCCCTATCGAGTCTCGCTTCCACCACATAGGCTTGTGCTGGCCCATCAATTCGGGCCTTAAGGTCCATCATCTCAGCCTGCAGAAGCAACGCCTCTTCTAACTTGTCCAAACCACTTCTTTTCACGGCAGAAACCTCAACAACCTGTACGTCACCGCCCAAATCCTCTAACAAAACCCCTTCTGAACCGAGCTGAATCCTCACCCTTTCAGGATCGGCTGCTGGCTTATCGCACTTGTTTATCGCGACCACGACCGGAACATTAGCTGCTTTTGCATGGGAAATGGCTTCTAGGGTTTGAGGCATGACACCATCATCGGCTGCAACAACAAGCACTACTATATCGGTGACGGCAGCCCCTCTCGCCCGCATGGCACTGAAGGCGGCATGGCCTGGGGTGTCTAGGAACGTAATGGAGGCGCCAGATGGCATACAGACAACAAAAGCACCCAAGTGTTGGGTAATCCCACCAGCTTCCTTGGCTGCAACGGATGTTTGCCGTAGGGAGTCGAGTAGCGAGGTTTTGCCGTGATCGACATGGCCCATAACTGTCACAACAGGTGGTCGCGGTAGGAGCACCGCACCTTCGTCAGAGTGTAACCTTCGAACATTCGCCCCTACTTCCTATTAAAGAAATGATGGATGCAATAATAAATATGATTCCAATATCCCATCATTTAAAAGGAAAAGCATGGCAGAGATTGATAAAAAGGCCAAGTTTTTATTTGTTTAAAATGTATAGAGAGAGACCTCCTCAACTACAGACCAATTTCAAATAGATCCCTCAAGTCTTCTCCACTTATGCTTATTTTGAGTCGAGTTATTCCGTAAAGTGATGTGAGAATCCCATTAATTTCACTCTCCCTGCCATTTTATCTGACAAAACTGTAGATTTGGTTGATCAA
Organism: Tillandsia leiboldiana; assembly: GCA_029204045.2. Taxonomy (NCBI): domain Eukaryota; kingdom Viridiplantae; phylum Streptophyta; class Magnoliopsida; order Poales; family Bromeliaceae; genus Tillandsia; species Tillandsia leiboldiana. The sequence continues at coordinate 1,393,708 of CM055072.1, read as the reverse complement.
ATATCAACCGTTAGCTAATAGAGACATTAATTATACACAAAATCACCAATTCAACCAATAAAATCAGTAAATCAAAACTAGCAAGAGATGTCAATCAAAAGAAATAAAATTGAGTCTACTTCAAAATGGACTATAGCTTAGGAAGTCTCTATACATCTGTACCTTTTCACTATAATCAAAATTTGAACATTATTTGTTGCACAAGAAATCGTGGCAAATTGATCAAGCTAGTAACAGTTTTCAGCAAATCAAGTAAAGGAAAAAAAGGGGAAGTTGATTCGTACCATCGCAACCAACTCAGCAACATCAATGCTGATGGGGTCAAACTCCGAATCAACTTTTTCGCCAACATTTATGAGTATGTCTTGAATTGCACTGATAGTTACGCCAGTTCGCTTAGCGAGCTCAAGTATTGTCATTCCTTCAAAAATTTCAATGGTTTTATCTGGAGAGGATTTGGTAGGTAATTTTGGTTTCGGGGGAACATATGGTGCTTCAACAGGTGCTTGGGTCCTATTTTCTTTTCTGACTCGTTTCTCCTTTTTAGGCATTTTTAAGCCAGGAGCTTCTTGCGCTTGCCTTTTCCATGCTAACAGATCGAGACTTGCATGAAAGCTCCTATATTAAGGAAACATTGTCGCCAAATGTCAGTACTATTTCAGTCCAAGAAAATGGTACAAATATGTGAAACTGCACTACCCTAGCAAAATATGTATCTTCATACAAGATCGTGAAAATCGTAGTAGTCCATTTCATTCATGCCCGTCCATTGTACATATGCAAAAACTATTGTTGTACCGATATTTCTAGAGGAGGCATGCACTGAAATAAGCGAGGTTCTATGTGTTATGTTTGCAAATACTAACTTTGAAGGGATATGCAGAATATTCCGAGGTTTTTGGAAAAAGTAATTTTCAAAGTGTATATAGAATGTCAGCAGAAGACTCCAGATTTAAAATCTCAAATTATGAAAGGACTGTGACCGGCTAAAATCTTATGATAATGCTTGCATATCAAGCTCTCCATTAGCTGTCAATAATATAAAAGAAAATCTGATGTCTACTGTCCTGCTTAAGAGTTTAGTTATATTACTAAATTAACTTCAGCAACAGTGGTAATGTTCTATATCAAACCAAATATTCCTATTTCCGTAATTCTCCATTATGTTACAATTATGGCCTTATTGGCTTGGCTTGAAACAACCAGTCTAATTGAGAAGCAAAAGCCAGGTGCTCAATAATTTAAAAAGCTAGAGTTTCTAGCAAGAGCAGGTAGCCACAATGGGCATGTAGAACCTAAAGCAGAGGCTCAAAACTGAATGGTACACATCTAGCTTCATTTCAAAAGTTGCTAACATGATTGTTATCAAATATTGTTAAGAGCTTTTTCGGACAGCTCTACTCAAACAACACTTCGCAACCAGAAGTTTTTAAAAAAGGATAGGATATTTGGCACTGGCAGCTGTAAACAATGCTCTTCTCTAATCTATTAATATAAAAGAGTAATAAAAGTGGCACACCTAAGCAATTTCAGTAGTGGAGATAGTATTTCATAGTAAATATGCTATGAATAATACAATTTTTGTGTAAAACAAAAAAGAGCACTTATATTACTTTAAAAAAAACAAGAAAACATGCAATAAACATTCAAATGAGCAGTACACAGGTGTACGCACCGGATAGTGGAATGGTTATTCAAAACCTTATAACCAGCAGCACCGTGATGTCCAACATTGATAAAAATGTCTGCAACACAGTAAACAGCATAATATAACGAATAAGACTATGCTCCTGCTATTTGAATTTTATGTGTCAGTGGTAGAATAAATAACACCATAGGTGCTAAATTCTGTTAGCTGAATCCAGTAACTATTCAGTAGCTTGCCTGGCAAATTTCTAAGAGAACTGGAAGGAAACCCCTGAGTTGTAAAGGGAGACCCATTCATTAAACATGCATGGAAACCCTGTCAAAGAGACAACAGAAGAAAAGGATGACTTTTTCTCGAAGCAAAAGCAGTTAAGTAGTCAACTGTCAGATTACTACGAGAGAAATATCTACAGGACGACAAAAAAGTAAACTGGCCAAAGGTTGAACAAAATCAAGAAAACTCCACACAAGAATCAGACCCTGCTTCCAGATCAAGCACCTCATTTAATCAGTGGAAAGCGTTAGAGTTGCACTAGACAACAGATGTTTTCTTATCGTCCTCACGGAAATACTTAAAAGGGTGTTTTACATGCATACTCTGGCAAAATCATCTGTGAGCATGTATACCACTGTAAAATCTGAACAACCCTCTAAAGAGCAGCTTCTTACAAAAATTCCTTTCTTAGATTAAAGATTCAAACTACTTACAGGGGAAGATGGTATAGTTTTATATACAATGAGCATTTTAGTAAGTTTTTGAAAGGTATAGATGTGCTCAGATATTCAAATGATATGTGTATGTGTGTGCATAGATGGTTATACAGCGATAATCTCAAGGTAGTTCAACAATCAGATTTTTCCAACTAAAGAATATGAATTTTAGTTTTAATAAATCACACATTAGTGTATTAACTCACTCTACAGAGTAAACAGACAAAGTCCAACGGGGAATAGTCGAACTGACAATATAAAGAGGAGTTCTCCAGAACATAAATCTTGCAATCAACGATATCATGTTGGCCAAAAAAAAAAAAAGAAAAACATATACAGTTTAACTTCCTTTTCAAAAGTCAGTAATCAAACCAAGCTTGATGCAGATGAAGTACACGAAATATATATCCTACTGGTTCTCCAAAACAATTTAAGAAGCAAAATCTACATGTGAATTATGAAGTAATCTAACATAATTGTCAAAGGGCAGCAAACTAACCTTTTTCCTTAACACCCTCCAGGCCATTACTTTGTGTGTGGTTTATGCTGGAGAAAAAAGATGGAACAAGATGAGCATGAGATAAATAAGCCACAATTATTCACAAAACATTCGAAATAAAAGAAAGCTAAAAACATACAAGCCCTAGCCGAACTATAGGGTATTTTGCAATTATACTTGAGCTTCAAAAAGCTTTGGTTGTCCTACCTTATATTGCAGCATGTTGATTTCCATAACTACCAATCAGAACTTAATGGTCCGCTCATCGAATTCTTTAACCTAGAAGAATATTCAGTTACTTGCAAGGATTTAAGTATCCATCGGCACGGTCCGTATCCACCGTACCGTATCGTGCCAACAAGATACCGACACGATACAGCCCCCGTGCCGATGGCATAGCTGAAAACCCTCTTTTCTTTAAATTACTAAGTAATTTTCTCAATAAATTTCAAAAGAATTGATAAAAATACATAATAAGCAATTAAAAAATTTTATTGCTAAAGAAAATAAATATTTCATGTCATTATGTGTCGGCACACATGTATTTTTTGTGACCGGCACTCATCGGCACCGCTCGGCACGCACTGTACAGTACCGTGCCGGCAAGTTTTCGGCATGATTCCGTGCTACGCCACTTGAATCGTTGATTACTTGGCAGATGCCGCAATATCCACTTTCGAGTTATTCTCTTCTTGAAAAGCTTTCATACTTTTGGTTCCTACATTAGGCTAAAAAAATCAGCTACTCCATTTGAGAAATAAATCATAGGTAAAAATGTATGGAGATTGGAGATATTTTTATTGTCACCACCTTAACTTTTGATTTATTTTTTTTTAATTCACTTTATTCTAGTTATAGTCAAGTTGAAAATTTTGCTAAATTCAACAACTCTATTAACTACTACCCAATAATTGTTCCAGTTTCATTTACTAAGCATGATTAAAACCACTAAACTTGATGGAATCACCAATGAATTTAGCAAAAAAAATCCCAATTTAATTCACCAAAATCATTCAATTAAAAAAAAAAAAATACAATGAGAGAGAGAGAGAGAGAGAGAGAGAGAGAGAGAGAGAGAGAGAGAGAGAGAGAGAGAGAGAGAGAGAAGCCCTAATCACTTCACAAGTAAAAATGAGCCTCATTGTGCTGTTCGTTTCAAAGTCGCCATTGGAACTCACCATAGCAGGATTATATTAGCATATCACGTAGATTAATGCAATCCTAACAAAGCAGCAGGGATCCGAAGAAGAAGAAGAAGAAGAAGAAGAAGAAGAAGAAGAAGAAGAAGAAGAAGAGATCACACGAAGCAGCAACGAATCCCTAACAAGATTCAATACCTGGGAATCGGAGAGCGGTTAGAAACCCTAGCCCTAGCGCCTCACCAGGGCCTCTGCGAGTTGGAGAGGTCGAAACCCTAGCACCCTCTTCGCGTCGCCACGAGAGAGAGAGAGAGAGAGAGAGAGAGAGAGAGGCGCACGGAGAGAGGAGAGAGAGGAGAGAGAGGTTCATGGAGGGGCGAGAGAGAGAGAGGAGAGAGAGGAGAGAGAGGGGCTTTTTATCGAATAAACGCCTGCAAAAATTCTTAATTTTTAAAACGCCCCCGTAAAATGAAAAATGCTACTTATCACATCCATTTGTAGAGTAAGATAAATTTCACTCTGAAATAAATAGAATAAAAATATCTTTTCAAAAATTAATTGGATAAATTTGCAATAATCTCTAAACTTGTTGTAAATTTTATTTTAGCTCTCAAATTTTATTCAATTTTAATATTTCATAACTTTTATCCATATTTCACTTTTAGCTTCACAATTTTTAATAATATTTTATTTTAAAATAATTTATTTTTGCTTATATTTAATTTATTTGCATATTTTTACACTATGAATTTATCCATCGAATCATTTTAATTTAATAATTAATTTTTTTTAAAAAATAATAAAATTAAAATATAAAATGTGATAAAATAAATATACAGATGCATAAATTATAAACAGTGAGTTATAAATATGTGCAAAATTAGAATACATTTTTATTAAAAAAAAATTAGGATTTTTATTATTGAACTTATAAAGTTCAGATACCAAAGTGAAATTATACAAAAGTTAAGGGACTAGAGGTGCAATTTACTCCCCGACCGGCCCGGGCTAGGGTTTTACGGCTAGGGTTAGGGTTAGGGTTTTTCCCAAACCCTAGCGAAGAGGAGGCGTGATCGAGGAGCCATGGCCTCTCGAGCTCTGCTTCTCTCTCCAACCCCATCAACCCTAACGCTTTCCCCTTTGATCCATCGCATTCGCCCCACAAATCTCCTCTTCTCCCCCACTTCCTCGCCCAATCCCTCCCACAACCCTAAACCCTACCAATCCCGCTTCAATCTCCGCCCAATCCCCTTCCGGAACCCCCTTCCCCGCTCCTCCGCCGCCCCACACGGCCGGAACCCTCCCCCGGCCGCCGCCGACGAGGCGCAAGAAGCCCTCGTCGATCTCCTGCGAGAATTCGGAGCCTCCGAAGAGGATTCGATTCGTATCTCTTCGAACTCGCCCAAGTACATCGACATGCTCCTGGGGGGCGTTCGAGAGCTGGATGATCATGGCCTGTGGGGTTCATGGATCTCCGGAATTGAGGATGGAGGAGAAAAGGTGGATTTAAGTAGCTTTGATTTGAGGAGCAAGGTGTATTACATGGCGAAGAGTAAAGGTGATAAAGGGATGCTTCCGTTTCTCGAGAGCATTGGACTTAAGATCTCTTCGGCGATGCTCATTGCGAGGAACCTTTCGTCGGAGAGTTTTCCGGAGATCGTCGATAAGGTAAAGCTTTCGACTTGATGCTTATTGCAAGTTGAATTGAATTGGTCTGTTAGTTGATTGGTTTTCTCTGCAGGATTAAGCGCGGCCTCAGTGTAGCTACTATTACTTCCGTAGAAGTGCTTTTGAGTAGAGTTGTTTAGAGAAAAACTAGTAATTTTTAGTAAGATCCAATGCAAAATTTTTCTGCTGCAGTAGAAGCAGAAGTATAAATTAATGTTTCAGGTTTCCAGGTCCTAGGCACTCGGTTTGGCTTCTGACTACGTCAGATACTCTTAGACTGCTTCTTTAGGTGCCAAGTTAAAACGAGGTGACACATAGAACGCTTTACTTGCTTAGCATCTATGTATTACGTTCATTTTTATAAATCTCTCATATCTGTGTCGGACTCGCGCTTGTCCGTGTCGGACTCTTGTCCAATGCGGACACACCATGGACGCTGGTTCGATGTGGATCTATAGCATATCCCATTAAAAAATTATATATATATATATATATATATATAATGTAAGATAATAAATATTTTGGTATTTTAATGAATACATAAAAAAAAAAATGAACAATCAAGGATTTAAGTGCCGTTGCACAAGTTCGTGCCGAAAATTTGCTGGCATGATACGACACGGTGCGTGCTGAGCCGTACCGATAAGTGTCGGTCATAAAAAATACATGTGTGCCGACGCATAATGATATGAAATATTTATTTTCTATAGCAATAAAATTTTCTAATTGCTTATTATGTATCTTTATCGAATATTTTGAACTTTATTGAAAAATTACTTAGTAATTAAAAAAAAAGGGTTTTGAGCTAAGCCATCGGCACGGGACTGTGTTGTGCCGGTATCTTGTCGGTACGATACGATATGGTGGATACGGTCCGTGCCGATGGATACTTAAATCCTTATGAACAATACAAATAAATTATGTATGGTGCGATGTTTCTTCTCTTGAAATATATGTACTATCAATAAAAATTTTATTCACTTTCATTCGTATGAGAAATATAATAATATTTTAGCAAAATTAACAATTTATATATAATAAATATATATATTATTATATTAATAATACTATATTTTATTAAAAGTGCCCATGCCGTGTCCGTATCCTAATTTTTTGGAAGTTACTGAGTCGCCGTGTCCGAGTCATGTCCCGTGTCCGTGTCAATGATGTCTAGAGTTAAATAGTTAAGCAGTTCGCTCCTTCTCTCTTGGGTATTGTACACGAGCGTGAGGAGGCTAAAATTTGTGTTAACCATAATTTTCGTTGCTTCTTTTCATTCTTCCATGTTTGAGGCTTCTTTCCGCTCTTGCTATCATTTTCCTTCGAGTTGGTGATGACATCTTTCTAATCAGGGATAAGAGAACGATAGAATCGTGTTGCTTATTGTGATATTTTAGCATCTTCTTGCTTTGATGGAATTTTTTAAAATTTGGTGGTTCGGCTGAAAGACCAACTGAACTTGCCTCTTTGGCAGTTGGAACTAAATTTGTGTTTTTAATTACTATTTAGAACATCCTTAATGATAAGAGTAGGCCATTTTATCTGTGGGTTACATACTTTCCTGATATTGGGTCTTCACTTGTGCAATACGCCTTTTCATTTCCTCTTACTTTTTAAATTAATAATATCATAGTTTCACTTGCCATCGCGCCACCCTCTATGGAAAGAATATACATCATTTTTTTTGTAAGCTTCTTGTCATTCGCAAAAATTGTAGGTTGTATCATCTGTTTTGTCCCCGCAAAGAAAATTTCGCTTGATGTGCTGAATTGGTATGATTTTCCGAGATTTTAGGTTGGTCAATGTATTTGCATGGTTCTTTCCCTCTTTTGATTGTTGCGGATGTATTTATAGGTTACGTTTGTAAAAGAGATGTTGTTTTCGAGCAGTGGCAGTGAGGTACTCACAGGAAGAAATGCTAAACGCATGATGCTACACTTTTCAATACATGCCGATGAGGACATCCAAAGTACTTTGTCATTCTTTGAAAAGGTAAGCTGCTATGTTGTTGCTTAACATGTTTTCTATTTTTCTCGAATTCTCACCATCTTTTGAGAATTCTCACCACATCACCCTTAAAATCCTAACATCTTACATACATACCCTTGTACTTAAGGCATGGGTATTTTTGTATGAAATTGCAAGATTGAGGCGTATATAAGGTAATTCTGATTTTCCAAGGGTATACAGTAAATAGATGATTTTGCCGGATGTATATATAGAAGCCCTTTCTTGCATATAGTTTGCGTAAACATTTTATCTATTTAATCTCTCATGGTCACACAGATGGAGGCAAGACATGGAGGGTTGAACATGTTGGGGCATGAAAACGCCTCCTTCCCATACCTAATAGAATCTTTTCCAAAGCTTCTTTCACGTTTGAAGGAGAAGCATTTGGAACCGTTGGTCAATTTTCTAGAAGATTCCGGTATTCCTAAGGCAGAGATTTCAGCTATTCTGCTGACATTTCCTCCTATCTTTTTGTATGATATTGAGAGGGATCTCAAGCCAAGAATGCACGCACTCGAGAAGGTATCGACTAATAGATGCCGTTTCAAGTATTTTCTTCTCCGGATTTATTTTTACGATATGTTCTATGTATGGGAAAATGATTTTTTATTTATCATGGAGAATATCCCCTCTTACTTGTAAGTTGCCATTTTTTTTGTCAATTGATGCTTTTGAGATCAAAGCTCTTAACAGCAAATCAAACTACCTATATCCTTTTCACGTTTGATCCTTGTTAGGTCATTTATGTGATACTATGATGTTTGTTTTTTCGATTGGGCAAGAAATCATAATTTTCTGAAGAATTGACTGGACATGGTTAGAACTTAGAAGTTTTCTGAGTCATTCTACATGGTGTCGGTAGGCTTATTTCAAATCTCTCGTTGCTCTAGGCAGGTGTGGAAGAAAAAGACATTGCTAGTATGTTGATGAAATACCCATGGATTCTTTCAACAAGCATTCAAGAGAACTATACAAAGATACTTGCATACTTCAAAGGAGAAAAGGTAAGCATCAATTTAAACAACATTCCTTCTTAAGTCGGTGGGAATACAGGAGTTCTTTCTTACTTTTATATATTTTGTTTAACTTGTATTTTTTTTGTTCGTATTTCCAGTCTACGATTTCAATCAGGAGCTAGATTCTAACGGATAAAATGCTCAATAAAATGACCATCATTTATCTTTCTAGTATGCATGTAGCATCATTTCGTACCGTAGCATTCTTAGGTTAATAAAACTGTTAATGCCCTAAAACAATAACTACAGATGGTAAAGTGGAGCACTTTGAACCCCAGGGTGTTAAGATGCAAAGGGCCTATACAGCAATAGGTGCTTCGAAATCTTTTTTGAAGTTTTCTTCTAATTTTTTTTTCTCTAGGTTTAAGAATTTCTACTTAAGCTTGTTTCTGTCTATTGCTGGTAATACTTTTCTATATATTGCAAACTTGCATTACATCAAGGATTTAAGTACCCATCGGTACTGATCGTATCCACCGTGCTGTATTGTGCTAATAAGATACCGGCACGATGTAGCCTTCGTGTCGATGGCACAGTCCAAAACCCTCTTTTCTTTAAATTACTAAGTTATTTTCTCAATAAACTTCAAAAGATTTAATAAAGATACAGAATAAGCAATTAGAAAATTTTGTTGCGAAAGAAAATAAATATTTCATACCATTATGTGTTGCCACACGTATATTTTTTGTGACCTGCACTCATCGGCACAGCTTTGTTGTTAAAGAAAATAAATATTTCATGCCATTATGTGTCGGTATACATATTTTTTGCAACTGGCACTCATCGGCACGGTCCGGCACTCACAATACCGTACCTTGCCAGCAAGTTTTCTGCACGACCCCGTGCCACGGCACTTAAATCCTTGCATTACATTGCAATCCTCTTCCTTTCCTTTTTACTTTGCCTTGCTCATTTATTTGCTTTTAGCGAATTGTTTACAAGCCACTTGATTTCAGGTTCCGAAATCGATTGTTGAAAAAGCTGTCAAAAGTTGGCCGCACATACTGGGCTGTTCGACTCAAAAGATGAAGTCGATCATGGAGCAATTTAGTGAATTAGGTGTTACTAAGAAAATGCTAGTGCCAGTAATTACTTCAAGTCCACAGTTGTTACTTAGAAAGCCTGATGAATTTCTTCAGGTATGAATCATATGATAATCTATTTAATCATCATTGGTTAAATTTTGCGACATATACTTTTTGCATGTGAAATTTTGTTTATACGTTATAAAATAGCATGTTTTTTCATGTCTCCTGAATATATTTTGTTCTTTTAGGTGGTTTCTCTTTTGGAAGGAATGGGTTTTGATCAGAGAAAAATAGGGAAGATTTTATTACGCTGCCCAGAAATATTTGCTGCAAGTGTCGATAATACCCTCAAGAATAAAATTGAATTCCTAACCAAATTTGGCATTTCAAGCAACCACCTTCCTCGGATTATCAGAAAATATCCAGAGCTTCTTTTGTTGGATATAAATAATACATTACTGCCAAGGTAATAACAGCAGTAAGATGATTAGATGGAATTCTAAAATAGTTCGTTTTCAACCTTTTCAAACTTGTGGTGGGATTTTAATTGTTTGATGGTATTTATCAATATCCTGATGGTACTCTTATGCAAGGTTTTAAGTATCCATCGGCACGGGCCGTATCTACCGTGCCGTACCGTGCCCTACCGTGCCAACAAGATACCGGCACGATACAGCTCCCGTGCCGATGACACAGTTCAAAACCTTTTTTTCTTAAAATTACTGAGTAATTTTTTTAATAAAGTTTAAAATATTTGATAAAGATACATAATAAGCAATTAAAAAATTTTGTTGCTAAAGAAATTAAATATTTCATGCCATTATGTGTCGGCACGCATGTATTTTTTTTGACCGGCACTCATCGGCACAGCTCGGCATGCACCGTGCCGTACCGTGCCAGCAAGTTTTCGGCACAACCCCGTACCACGGCACTTAAATCCTTGCTTTTATGTATATCCTTCTCTCTGAAAATCATTTTTTTCGCATATATACCTCTATGAAATATGATTTTTCAGTTTTAACAATGTGAAATCTGCAAAACATCTTTTCACTTATTTACACATTTTAAAAATAAAATTTCAGGAATATGTACATATATATCTCATTGAATAAGTGGGATCCTTTCAGATGATCATATGAGGGGCCTTGGATGCGGACCGTTAAAAATTAAACTTTTAAATGAGCGAAAGCGGCGGTGGACATTGTAATTTAAGGACAAGTGATAGAATATTCTGGGACGCCGTCTTCATAAGATCATCTGATAAGAGATCCTCGTATAAAATTTGTTTCTTTTTCCTTCATACAACAATCATTAACTTGCCCTAATTATTTTTTCCTTCTTCTTTTTTTGGCCCATGAATTGCAGAATGAATTATCTAATGACAATCGGACTGTCTAGAAAAGAGGTATGTTCCATGATATACAGATTCTCTCCTCTTCTTGGATATAGCATTGAAGTTGTCATGAAACCGAAGCTCGAATTCCTTTTGAAAACCATGAAGAGGCCTTTAAAGCAAATCGTGGAGTATCCGAGGTTTTTCAGCTATTCATTAGACAAGAAGATTAAGCCAAGGTTTTGGGTATTAAGAAACCGGAATATCGAATGCGGTTTGAAAGATATGTTATCTAAAAACGATGATGGCTTTGCTGAAGAGTACATGGGAATCGGAAGACTACTTGTGGTTCCTCCTCCAGTTCATAAAGATGGTTCGTAGTTGGAAACGGAAAAGTACTAAATTTTGGCTCTTGTACATGCGAAGCTTCTCCTTTTACCCTTATTCAGAAAGGTTTGTTCGAAGATGGTCTCCAATATTTCTGGCCAATTGTAAGTCCACTTCTTTTTGGACTAAGATGATTTATTTTACAACCAAGAAATTTTCGCTCAAAAATTCCAAAAACATATTAAAAAAAAAGTGGACCAAGCTGCAGACCATGTCGCAAAATCGAGGAACTCAAGCTATTAATGCGGCGAAGTTACAAAGGATGCCACACCCTACGAAGTTATCTTTGATTATATTTCGGCGAGACATTGGCGTCGCATCAGATGCAAAAGGTAAGGCGAGTAATTCTCATTTCTTGCAAGCATTTTTGCAATTTGGGTATTAAGATTATTTTGTTTGTGGCGCTTGATTGTTCATCTAACCATATCTCACTTTCTCTCAGTTTCTCAAGTTTTTCATGATATGTATATTTTTCATTTTTTTTTTTTTTACTTTTTGGTATATATGTTGGTAGGCTTGCGGGAATTTTATTAGACCAACAGTTTCGTACGAGTGACGTGCGCAGATTATGCATCATAGTAAATCTATTTTGAGAATCAACACTTAAATGTTTGGTGAACAAAAAATTTGAATCTTTTGCTTTAGTTGGAAGCTAGAATGAGCATAATAGAGCCAAATTTGAGCCCTGCTGCTGTTGGTATGATAGAGCCAAATTTTGGGTACATATGTTGGTAGGCTAGCAGGAATTTTATTAGACCAACAGTTTCTTACGAGTGACGTGCGCGGATTATGCATCATAGTAAATCTATTTTGTGAAGCAACACTTAAAAGTTTGGCCAACAAAAAATTTGAATCTTTTGCTTTAGTTGGAAAGCTAGAATGAGGCATAATAGAGCCAAATTTTGGGTATATATGTTGGTAGGCTAGCAGGAACTTTATTAGACCAACAGTTTCGTACGAGTGACGTGCACAGATTATTATGCATCATAGTAAATCTATTTTGAGAATCAACACTTAAATGTTTGGCCAACAAAAAATTTGAATCTTTTGCTTTAGTTGGAAAGCTAGAATGAGCATAATAGAGCCAAATTTTGGGTATATATGTTGGTAGGCTAGCAGGAACTTTATTAGACCAACAGTTTCGTACGAGTGACGTGCACAGATTATGCATCATAGTAAATCTATTTTGAGAATCAACACTTAAATGTTTGGCCAACAAAAAATTTGAATCTTTTTCTTTAGTTGGAAGCTAGAATGAGCATAATAGAGCCAAATTTGAGCCCTGCAGCTGTTGTTACTAAGTTGTTGCAGGATGTTGATAAAAGACATGTTTGTTGTGCTTCTTCAAACATCTTCTTTACTCGTATAATACTTTTGCAGAAGCTCCATCTAAGTTTTTTTTTTTTTTTTTTTTTTTTTTTTCCCTTGTGATTCCTCTGCACAGAATTGTTGGTTTTCTCCAGCAGATGATCTTACATTCATACATGCACTTTATGAAGTTTGCATGCATGCAGGGTTATTATCCACACATCACATATGAAGCTGAATCTGGTAATTTCAAGTGTAAATGGAGGTGATTCTCGTAAGCCCGTTCTACTGAAATTTTGTTCTATTTTTAAGAATCCTAACTGATACAAAATTATGATTTTTGTTCATTTTAGTGACTTAAGTTTTCAGAGATTATTGCTGGAATGTATTCCAAAATGTGTCCACATATATCAGTAATTAAATTACTATAAAATGTGAAGTTTTGGTTTTATATACTATTTTTTTTTTGGTCAGTGACATAGTGCAGAATCTCAGTACTATTCTGATATTACTACTTTGTTTCCTTACTTCAACACTTTTATCTGAATAATGATGAGAAAAATGTGATAGCAGGAAGTTCTTCTGAACCAAATAACCTCTTGATGTATGCTGGCTGCCTGCAACTAGGGATGTCAATGGGTACGGATAAACAAAATTTTATCTGAATCCAAACGGAATGAATTTATCCGATGTTAAACAGATATGGATTCGGATACGGATATAAAAAGCGAAAATCCGACGTATTTGGATTTGGATATGAATTTTGACTGTACCCGAACCCGACCCGAATCCGAATTGATTTTACGTTATATAATATGTATATATAAATATTTGATATTATATTTAAATTTAAAATTTAAAATTTAAAATTTTAGATTTAATGTAATATGTTTTGAAATATTGTAAAGAGGAAAAGAGAAATAATTGTTTCGGGTTTGGATTTTCAGTTCTGAATTTTTGGTTAGGTCCGGATTTGGATATAGATTTTTAAAATTAATTGGATTTGGTAGTCGGTTCGGATTCGGATGTTTAAAAATTCGTCTCGAATCCGACCCGATGACATCCCTACATGCAACAGTAGAATCTTAATATTGCTTTAGATTGTTTGTAATATATGTGTTCTTTTTTATGTTGTTGGTGTATGAATTTTATGTGACATTACTGGCCAATTAATCAAACTAGTATAGAACCCGCAGCGAAGATAAATAAATTATAATTAATTTATAATAATATTTATATCAAAATAAAATTTAAAATATTTATATTTAAATAACATACGATATTAAAGTTAATAATTATAAATATAATTCAATAGTAATATCAAACTTAAGATATAAAATAATTTTTAATTTTTAATTATTCATAAATTTTTTTGAATAGATAAATAAACAATACTTATATAAGTTACGTTAAATTTTTAGCATAATTAATTTTGAATAATAAAAACTATAAAAAATATATATTTTTTTTAACTGCAAATATATAGATATTTTTATTAATAAAAATATTTTATAGATTATATTTTAAAAATATACGAAGTAATCTATTTATTTTTTATTTAATAAAAAATTTTTATAGGGTACATTTTAAAGTATGCATAGTATTTTTTTTTTTTTTAGGGTTTAGAAAAAAATGGAGTGCTCTTTCTTGCTCGCGAAGCAAGAGAAAGATAGGGTGTTCTTTCTTACTCAGGAAGCAAGAGGGAGATGGGGGTGATAAACAATGGTCTCGACTTGGGCGGTGGCGGAGGTTTGAGGCGACGGCGACTGCTTGAGGCTTGGACGCCGGCTGCAACGCCTTTAGCGCGGCGGTGATCTGAGGTACAGGCGACGGCGGAAGCTTGAGGCTTTGGCGATGACGGTGACGTATTGAACGGCGATGGCGGCGGTTGGTACACGACGGCGGCAGTTACGATGGCGCGACGAAAGAAACACGGCCATTTTTCTTCTTCACACTTTATTATTATTTTTTCTACTTTAATATTAAAAATTACTTAATTTATATATATAAAAAAATTATAAGTTTTCAAAGTTTTAAATTTGTTAGAAAAAATTACAGCTAATAGAAATAAAAGTCTAAAAAATTAAAAAAAAAAAGATAAAAAATACAGATCACCTACACTCCAACCTCTCCCTACCCTCCAAACCCTCGCCCCCAACCTCCTTCAAAACCTGCATCAAGATCGCCTCCTTAGCCCACCTCTCCTCGTCCAAGCCTCATCGCCGGAGCTCCGGCGCCACCGCCGCTGCAGCCGCCTCCCTCCTCCGCGTGCCGTCGCAGCTCCTCCGCCGCCCTCCTACTTGCGCGCGTGGGAGTCGTGCCTTGCCACGAAAGAGAGATCGAAATAGAGAGAGAGAGAGAGGGGATTTTATAAATATTTTGTTTGGAATGGGAAGGATATTTTGTTTGGAGTGGGGAGGAGATATTTTGAGGGAGAAGATATTTTTTTAGAGGGGGGAGGGAAGGAGGGGGAGTTGGGTGATGAGATATTTTTTAAGGAGGTATTTTTTTAGGGGGAAAACCAAACCGGGGGGGGGGGGGGGGGGGGGGGGGGCGGGCCGCGGGGTTGGTGCACGAGAACCGAACCGCGGGGGGGGGGGTGGGTGGGGGGTGAGCGAAGGAGGGCTCTCTCTCTCCTCACATTCACGGAGGGGGGTGGGTTGGGACGCGAGAACCGAACCGGGGGGTTGGGGCGCGCGCGAAAACCAAACCGCGGGGGGGGGGGGGGGGGGCGGGGGAGGGGTGCGAGAACCGAAGCGAAAGAGGGCTCTCTCTCTTTCCTCACATTTACGGAGGGCACGCCACGTGGCTATGATGTACTGTCAATTAATAAGTTTAAAGATTCCTCTGCATCACAATATTTCACAATATTATATATTAATAATATATAATATAAGAATAATATTAAAATAGATTTATAGCAGTATTTATTGGCATTTATTAAAATATGCTTTGTTCAAACAAGATTCTTACAGATCCAATTATTGCTTGCTCATACTCAGATATATTATATAAAATGTAATCTAGAGTAATAAAGTATATTTTTTATTAAAATAATGTTAAGGAAAAATTGCTCATTTATTTTTGAAATAATTGTGACAGAAAATACCTTTTTCTTATTTACAAGCACAATATTGCTCTTATATCTCGAATAATTAAGGGTATGTTCAGTTTTGCCTATAAAATAATTTTTCAGATTGGAAATGATTTTTAGTTGTACTAAAGTTTAGATGAAAACTATTTTTTCGCACACAATTCCTCTTATTTTGTTTGTTTAATCAAAAATTTGTACACTAACACATAAAAAATTAAAATAAAAAATTTTAATATTAATTTTTAGGAATGTTTGTTTCATTAAGTTATTTATTTTGTGTAAGACCCAAATTTAATATATATATATAGTTTCGGAATTTTTTTAAAAATGATTCTCTCAAAATTTTTATTTTTCAAAATTACCCTATAAAATTTTAAATTGTAAAATGACTCTATGGTGCCACGTGCGCGCCGGGGGAACTGAGGTGTTAAGTTGAATATGGTGAATAATTCATGTTTCTGGGGTGTTAAGTTGAATATGGTGCATGATTCATGTTTAAACACGGTGAATGAATTTAGGTTGGTATAATTTTGAATTTGATTGGTAGGTTGTTAGAATTTTTTTGCCGGTTAGAATTGGATAATATTTAATTGTTAGAATTTTATTGGTAGGTTATTGAAATTTTTTTAGAATGTATTATTTTTTTTTATCATATATAATTTTAATAATCAAATAAAAATTTTGACAAATCATATACAATTCTAACCATTTAAAATTTTTTCATAATTTACTAATAAAATTCTAACAATCACATATTATTCAATTTTAACCATCTAAAAACTTCTAAGAACCTACTAATAAAATTCAAAATTCTAACCATCTAAAATACGTCGAATGGTTTCGTATTAAATAAAAATGTTGAACACGGTAAATCATTCTCCGTGTTCAACTTAACTCCCCTAGCCCGCCCGCGTGACAGGTATAAGGGTCATTCTAACGATCTAAAAAATTTCGACAATCTATAAATAAAATTCTAACAATCAAAGATTATTTAATTCTAACCATCTAAAAAATTCTAACAACCTACCAATAAAATTCAAAATTCTAACCACCTAAAATACGGAGAATGGTTTCTCGTATTAAATAAAAATGTTAAACCGTGTTCCAGTTAACTCCCCCAGCCCGCCCGCATGGTAAGTATAGGGTCATTTTTGTAAATTTAATTTTTATAGGGCTACCCCAGCCCACCCTCATGGCAGATATAGAGTTATTTTTGTAAATTTAATTTTTATAGTACTATTTTTAAAAATAATTTTTTTTAGAGGACTAAAGGTTCAACTTAACTCCCCCAGCCCGCCCACGGGGTAAGTATAGGGTCATTTGATCGCTTGGTAAATAATGTCGAAAAATTATGAAATTTAATTTCTAAATAGTTCTAATAACGTAAATTATGTCTAATTGAGACGATCGTCGAATTGAATGTCTCATCATCGAAAATAACTTAAAAGCACGAATTCTCCCGTACTTTCGAAAGCACAGAAGACTTACTATATCACAAGCATGGATGTGCTTCTGTTTTTAAAAGCATATAAGCTCTACAATATATATATATATATATATATATATATATATATATATATATATATAGTTGGGTTTATATACTTTCAAAAGCACAAACCAATTTATACTTGTGAATTTTTTACTATTGGATTTGTTTTAGAATTTGTGTTATTGTAAAGGCAACTAAAGAGAGAGAAAGAGAAAGTACAAAGCACAAATCTCAATACAAATTCAATGGTAAAAAATTCACAAGTATGGAGTGGCTTGTGCTTTTAAAAGCGTATAAGCTCTACTCTCTATATGCTTTTAAAAGCACAAGAAAATCCATGCTTGTAAATTTTTTACCATTGAATTTGTATTGGGATTAGTGTTTTTGTAAAGTCAACTAAAGAGAGAGAAAGATAAAGTAAAAAACACAAATCTCAATACAAATCCAATAGTAAAAAATTCACAGGCATGGTTTGTCTTGTGCTTTTGAAAGCATATAAGTTATACTCTCTCTCTCTCTCTCTCTCTCTCTCTATCTATATATATATATATATATCTATATATATATATATATATATATATATATATATATATATTATATATATATATATATATATATATATATATATATATATATATATATATATATATATATATATTCCAGTTAGAATACTATCGATAGCACTAAGCAATTGGTTCAATCAAGTTTCCAGTCCTTGAATGAAAGGGTTCAATCAAGTTTCCAGTCCTTGAATGAAAGGATATGCGGTTGGGATTATAATGGTCCCCTAGAATTTTTACTATTCAAGCAATCACCTAATAAATCCTAAAGAACCAAAAAATTAGTAGTACTAATGACTTGGTGCTATCGATAGTATTCCAGCCTCTCTCTCTATATATATATATATATATATATATATATATATATATATATATATATATATATATATATATATATATATAAAGTAATTATTATTATATGAATTCCTAATATGATTTTTTTTTTGAAATAGCCCTCTAAACTTTTGAAATTTACAAAATGACCTTGTGAAATTTTTTTTGTAAAACTAACCCTACTTTTGCCATGTGGGCGACACGTTGGGATGGCGGGGTGAAGGCGGTGAATGGTTCACCGCCTTCACAAAAACCCAGTGAAGACTGTGAATGGTTCACCGTCTTCTATATATATGCTGAAAGCGGTGAACCATTCACCGCCTTCAGCGTGCGCACTGAGAACTTAGCCAATTTTCGCGAAAATTGGCTAAGTCCTTAGGGTCTGTGGTATAAATGCTAAAGGCGCTGAATCATTCAGCGCCTTTAACATAAACGCTAAATGCGCCTTTAGTATTACACTAAAGACGTTAACGATTTAGCGTCTTTAGCGTTACACTAAAGGCGCTGAACGATTCAGCGCCTTTAGTATTTATGTTAAAGGCGCTGAACGAACGCTAAAGGCGCTGAATCGTTCAGCGCCTTCGTCTCCTGTAAAACACGCCTGCACGGCACAGTGCCCTCACTTTTCCTCTCTTCAAAATCGCGACGAGAGCACAGTGCCGAAGCCCATTGCATCGCCGTCGCCGAAGCCCATTGTCGTCATCGCCGTCGCCGAAGCCCATTGTCGCCGTCGCCGTCGACGAAACCCGCGGTTGCCATCGCCGTTGCGTCGCTCTCTCTCGCTCTCTAGATCTCATTGTGAGCCACCCCCCCTCTCTCTCTCTCTTTCCCTCTCTCTCTCTAACTGAGAGAGCTCTCACTGTGAGCCTCACAGTGAGAGAACCTCACTCATAGTGAGAGAGCTCTCACTGTGAGAGATCTCACATTAGTCGTGTTTTTTGGTCATTTGGACCTTCGATTCGTAGATTCGCACATTGTCGGCTGGTAGTGAGTATTGATGCCACACATATGTACGACAAATACGAAGGTCATGCTTTGATGGCGACGGTTGCAGATGCAAATAATGGACTATGTTTAACATTTGCAATTTGTGAGGGGGAGAATGGCGAGAGTTAGCGATGGTTTATGCAAAACATGCGTCATTATGTTACCCGCGATAGAGCCATTTGTTTTATATCTGATCAATTTTCTGGATTGAGGAAAATAGTGGCTACTATCTATCCTCCAGGACAGGGTCACTCGCATCGTTGGTGTCTTCGACACATGAAAGCAAATATGAATAAGCGCTTCAAAAACGATACTTTGTTAGATAAATTCTAGAATACTATCGATACAAATAAGCTGATTTGATACTTTATCAGGACTGAGGTAAAAGCTATAAAATTTCATTTGATATTTAATACAAATAAGCTGAATTGATGTAAGAGCTAATTATATTTTTTTGCATTACAGGGGTATCGTGCTGTGCAGTTCTCAGAGCATGGGCGCAAGCTCTACCAGTGGGAGCTTGACCATCCAGCTATACTAGATCTAATCCGACAGTCTGAATTTTACGGGGTAGCACGCCTGAGACGCGTGCAGCTGGATCAAGCTTTACTAGCCGCCCTTGTCGAGAGGTGGAGACCGAAGACCCAGACGTTCCACTTTCGCCATAGTGAGATGACTGTTATACTCCAGGATGTGGCGGTTATTTCAGGTCTTCGTGTCGACGGTCCACCAGTGACGGGAACTACACTACAAGACTGGGAGCCTCTATGCGAGGCATTGTTGGGAGCTGTGCCCGACGAAATCGGGGTCGCAGATATGCCTAGCGTGGCTATATATGAGCAGTATGGCCATATAAATCTAGATATCCCTGCAGGAGTAGTGGCAGTTACAGCCCGTGCATATATGTTATATCAAATCGGGTGTAGTTTGTTTCCCAACTCCACTGGACACAGAGTTCACCTAAAGTGGCTATCACTTTTGGCTGATTTTGATATCTGCGGGACTTATGCATGGGGTGCAGCTGTCTTGGCATATTTGTATCGAGTGTTGGGATCTGCCTCACTGAACGGAAGGGCCGAGTGTTGTTGTTTTGGGACCCTATTATAGGTATAATAACTAATATTTTAATTTCAGTATTATGTTAATATATTGGTATTTAATATTTTATTTATTATATTAAGCCGTTGGTGTTAATATATAGATTTGGGCTTGGGACCACATTCATATCGGCCGACCTGCAGGCGTCCTAGCGCTAACCGATATAGTAGATCTCCCTTTGGGTTGCCGGTAAGATATTTATTTGATATAGTAGATTTTTGTATTTCAAATATAATTGTAACTAGTATATGTATTTTATAATCTAGATGAGCAAACGCTGGAGGACTACGCTTTGGAGCCAATGTCAGGACCACTGACATTGAGTTTTATAGAGATGAGTTGGATCAGCAAAGAAAGACGCAGGTATGTAGATATTTTATTCAATACTTTAAATATTTTTTTTCTAAATATTTTTATACTAACTGATCATTTTGTGTCATTAACAGGTTATATGGATGCCGTACATAGATAAGATTTTAGCCGCATTACCAACTTTTTGTGTACAGGGCTCGCAAGTCTGGCGTTCAAGAACAGTCATCATTTGCTTTCACATTGTAGAGATGCATGTACCAGACAGAGTCCTGCGGCAGTTTGGTATTCTCCAGTATATACCTCTCAATGTGGAGTCCATCTGACGCGTGACATCACGTGGGCGTCCGGATGAGGATTGGATTGCATTTCACGCTGCACACATTGAGAGGTGGTATGAGAGGCTAGATCACATTGTTGATCAGCTCCCAACTGCTGGTGAGGACCCACTGCAGGCGGCATCCATATACATGCAATGGTACTGGACGATTACGAGGAGATAGATATCTCGTCCAGTACTGCGTCCTCCGACGACTTTTTATCCTCGTGGGCATATAGAGAGGGCACTGGTATAATAATTTATATATCTAAATTTAACATATTTTGTATATTTAATATAAATTTAATTTGTAAATTAAAATACAGGCCGACACACTACGATGGATGGATGATATTATAGGCTAGTTATTGTATGGTGACCGTCGCGTGCGATCACATTCGAAACTCTAGTAGATATGCGCAGAAATATTTAAATGGTACTGCAAAATGTAACAATATTACCTACTATCAGAGTTTCAGGGGACGAGAAGATTATACTCACGCATCGTCCTCGAATCATCAGGTGCCTTCATATCAGCAGAAAATTCAAATTAAGTCTTCAAATTCAAATTTACTAATTATTTACGTCCTTTCAGGTGCCACGATCTCCATCTCCTTCTATTCAGGTCCCTACGACATTTTCCTCAACTTCGGAGTCGCTCCCTCCACCTGTATCAAGGACATCTTTTGCTTCGACATATTCACATTGTCGTCCGTCATCATCATCGCCACAAGAGATCCAGCATATTGCTGAGCATGATGAGGGTGGTATTATCGAGAAGTTTGATCAGTTGGTAGCCGTCGAGCATCTTGATGATACACCGATTATCGAGCTTGCTATTCCTCGTGGGCGTGGGCGAGGGTGTGGACGCGAGCGTGACCGAGGACGTCGAGGGAGAGGACGAGCTCAAAATTGAGTTTTAGCTTAATTTTGAGTTCGAGGTTGTATTATTGACATTTTTGTGATTATATTTTTTTATTGTTATTCAACTGTTATTTCTGAATATTGTGAAATTGTTCTACATAATTTTTGAATATTTTAGCTCAATATCTGAATGTTGTGAAACTTTATTGTACTTATAGCTGAAATTTTCATTCTGTTATGAAATTTATTGTACAAAATTTGATTTTTTTGAGTTGAAAAAAAATATTGGCTTTAATGTGGTTAAAGGCACTGAACTATTCAACGTCTTTAACATAAATGCTAAATGCGCTAAATTGTTTAGCCCCTTTAGTGTAACGCTAAATGCATTAAATCGTTCAGCGCCTTTAGTGTAATACTAAAGACGCTGAACCATTCAGCGCCTTTAGCGTTTATGTTGATTCAGAACCTTTACCATTTATACCACATGTCCTAAGAACTTAGCCAATTTTCGCGTCCACGCTGAAGGCGGTGAATGGTTCACCACCTTCAGCATATATACTTAACCATTCACCGCCTTTAGCCTGCCATCCCAACATGGCACCCACGTGGCAAAAGTATAGTTAGATTTACAGAAAAAAATTTTACAGGGTCATTTTGTAAATTTTAAAAATTTAGAGAGCTAGTTTTTTAAAAAAATCCCAATATTTTCTTATCCAAATATACATTTCACAACACTTTTTCACACTTCACCACGACAATAAGTACCCACGAAACTCCCCCAATCTTATGTTGGGGAAGTTATTTGGTACATTTGTTGTTCCGCACGCCCTCTACTCTTTGCCTCGTGATTCGCGCCGGGATTGATCAGTCAACGC
This sequence comes from Tillandsia leiboldiana, assembly GCA_029204045.2. NCBI lineage: Eukaryota > Viridiplantae > Streptophyta > Magnoliopsida > Poales > Bromeliaceae > Tillandsia > Tillandsia leiboldiana. The sequence goes on along the minus strand of CM055072.1, from coordinate 1,371,034 downwards.
TTTTGACCCCCCCCCCCCCCCCCCCCCCCCGCACCTCTCACTCACACTTCCACTGTAGTGAAAACTGTTATATAACACCACCAGTTCGAAAATGTCGTACCTCTCTCTCTCTCTCCTCCGATTAGGGTTTTGGCGATCCCAGCTCCTCTTCTCCCTCGCATGCTGGGGCTCTAGAACGGGGGAGGGGGAAGGAGCTGACGATGAGCAGCAATGGCGGCGCCCTCACCTTCGCCTACTACGTCACCGGCCATGGATTCGGCCACGCCACCCGCGTCGTCGAGGTACTTCGGTTTAATTGGAGATCTCCCGTACGTTGCGATTTTTCGTAGATCTGATTCGTCTTCTGGATCTACACTGCACCGGCCTTTTCTACATTTGTTCTTTGAATTGGGGTTTTGTTGATGGTAATTTCGGAATAAAATTTGGCGAATGGGTGTTGTTATTGGACTGCTGTTATATATGATTTTTTTTTTTTTTGAGAGAGAGAAAGCTGTTATAAATGATTAAAGGGCAAAAATTGTGTTTTTACATGCGTGTTTGTATGAATCTAGATCTGATTGAACTGTGCTATCTGTTCATTATTTATTTTTAATTGTGGCATAGCGTGGCGATTTTCTACTTAGGAAGAAATTGGGAAATGGGTGGTGCTCTTCGATGGTTATTAGATGCAATTAAGTCTGCAAATTTGTATTTTTACGAGTGGGCATGCATGCATCCATACCTGAATACGCTGTGCTATCTTGTTACTTTAATATAATTGGAAGATTTGCTGATGGGGATCATTGTTTTCCTCTGTTTTCTACTTGCAGGTAGTGCGGCATCTGATTGCAGCAGGTCATGTAGTTCATGTTGTAACGGGCACTCCGGATTACGTTTATACGACCGAGATTGACTCGCCCAATCTCTATCTTAGGAAGGTTGGTTGGTTCAGTTTAGAAGTGATAGTATTAAAATTAGTAGATTTTGTGCTTCGTTTGTATGTTTACTTTGGTGAAAATTGGATGAATAGGTTTTGTTGGACTGTGAATCTGTGCAAACTGATGCTTTGACTGTCGACCGCCTTGCCTCTTTAGAAAAGGTAACTTCTTCATCCCCAATTTTTTTTCCCATTTTTCTTATGTTATCTCTCTCCCACTCATTTTCGTAGGAGATTTTATCTTGTGTTTGATTCACTCTGCTAAGCTTTAAATTTTGGTTAATACACTCACTCAAGTAGAGTTGATCAGCTGTACACTGTTAGAAGAAGTCTGGACACCTTTTTTATTATGTTCCTTTCATAGCTGTAGCTTTTACTAGTCGCTTTGAAGCTTAAGCTTCGAATCTGAGCTTTTGGTTTTGGAGACTGACAATTCATTTTGCTTCCTGCCACACCCGGAAGCTTTAGAATGTTATTTTGCCTTATGCACGGCTTTTGCTTCTCGAGGAGAGAAACCGCTTTGGAATTGTGTTGTATAAAAGAAGTTATTTGAATTGTAGTATGATATATTGTTGATATTCTGATTTGTCCTAGATGACCTTAATAATTTTCTGTATGCGCAGTATGCTCAAACTGCAGTGGTGCCTCGGGCTACTATTATAGCAACTGAAATAGAGTGGCTGAAATCCATTAAAGCTGACCTCTTGGTACTTTCTTACAATCCCATCAATTTCACAACTAAAACTCACATTATGCTAATTTATGTCGTCCATGTATTGTTACTTGCAAGAACATACTGTTACTTTTCAGCAAAGATACTTGATGAAGTGACATTGCTCTTTTCCATTTGATGCATGCTAAATGACTTGATTCCGATAACATAATTTGTGCTTTCTGTGGAGGAAATTTTGTTGCTAAATTTGTTGTTGCAAATGATTTTGTTGGGGAGGTCTCCGATGTTGTTCCGGTGGCATGTCGAGCGGCAGCAGATGCTGGAATCCGATCAGTATGCATCACAAACTTTAGGTATTTGATTATTTCCTATAAGTTTCATTTGCATGTGCTTTTACCAAAATGGTACATCATTTAGTCATCAAACATTCTTTTTAGAATAACTTCATTTAGGTGGAATAATCAATTGATCAGCTTTCTCAAAGGCTTACTCTGCTCTAAATAGGTGTTCTTTTCCTATTTAAGTAACTACATGATGGGTTGAAAGATATGAGATTGGAGGGCGAAGAGAGGAGTATATGAAGTTGAAGATGACATTGTTGGATCGTCGACAGTAACCACAATTCCAAAAGCTCGAGCTGGTAGAAAAGAAACAACCAATTCACTTAAAGTGAACAGTCACCCAGCGCCTATAGGCTTCAATTGTATCTAGGTCCAAGCTAGCCACTGTCACAAGGCAGGATGCTGGTTTTTTTAAACCAACAATCTCCCCCTACTAGCACGTGCACAAATTTGTGGCATGCAGGAGTCGAACCCATGCCTTGGCTCTAATATCATTTGTTTGATTGTTGGCGCTAACCACAATTCCAAAAGCTTGAGCTATTAGAAAGGGAGTAACCTATTCACTTAAAGTGAATAGGCACACAACACCCGCGGGCTTCGATTGTGACTCAGTCTAACCCGGCCCGGCAAAATGCCGACTCTTTTAAGCCAACAAATATAACTTTCCATAGTGAAAAATATATATATCAGGTTTGTGCGAAAGTAGACATTTCTATGTCATATATATATGGAGTCACAGCTTGGTATGCTAAGGCACTAGAAAATAAGGAAATCATATATAAGGTGATGCAACAGTTGTTGACATCAAGAATTTTAGTGCCACGGCATGGGGGTGTGCCGAGCACTTGTTGACACGGTACAACATGGTGTATGCCAAGTTGTGCCATGCCGATATGTGTCGTTCACAAACTACCTCTGTGCCAAACTGCCAACACTTTTTTTTTTTTTTTTTTTTTGAGAGAGAGAGAGAGAGAGAAAGGTAGCATGCTTACCCGCTTCATTTATTTTGAAATAAACTTAGCTGAAAATGTGAAGCAACTAGGTTTCGAACTCAGGACCTCGGGTATCAACCACCAAGCCCTTTGCGACTTGCTCTAGGGACAATTGATAGTATGAAATGTTTATTTTCTTTGGCATCAGTATTTTCTAAGTACTTATTATATATCTTTATCAAATTTTTTGCACTTTACAGATGCAACTACTTACTAATTTTTAAAAAAAGTTGTTTGAACCATGCCATAAACACGGATGCTGTATCGTGTCAATATCTTGTTAGCATGATGATGATGGACATGGCCCGTGCCGATGGGCACTAAAATCCTTGGTTGAAATTATCAAGAAACTAATGTTAATACTTTGAAGTATTCAATGATTTGATAACTACCTGCCATTTTATGAAAGATGATTTTTTTCATCTTTTTCGGAATTGACTCATATTAACATCAGAGAATATTATCTTAGAGTTCATTACTGTCAATTATCAATGCTGAAAACCTAGAATGCGCAATAGTTAGCACCTTTATATTTGTAAATATTTATGATAGATGATTTACTTTTCATTATTTTCTTAATTATGCAGTTGGGATTTCATATATGCAGAGTATGTCATGACCGCTGGTTACCAGCATCGTTCTACAGTCTGGCAGGTAGCTTTTTTTTTTTTTTTTATTAGGCCGTACAGTGTGTCGTAATTGACATTTTTTGCTTCAGAGAAGATCTGCCATAGCCTTGTGATTTACATGTATTTGGAAAAATAAACTTCTGAAATATCTTTCCATTTCATCTTTTGATGCAGATTGCTGAAGATTATTCTAATTGTGAGCTAGTTCTCCGACTTCCAGGTTATTGCCCAAGTATGTTGACAAACATTCCACTTATGTGGTTTTTAAAGGTACCTTCCATATCTCCTTTTGGATATAAATGAATTTATATAATGAACATTTATTTTGAGGTTTGAAGTGCCTGCCTTCCGAGACGTAATTGATGTTCCTTTGGTTGTGAGGAGATTGCACAAATCTCGACAAGAGGTAATTTTTCCCCTCGTAAATTGGGTTATGTTTTAACGAAAGATAACTGTTTGATGTATGGTATACCATCTTCGTAATGGTTCAGGTGAGAGAAGAACTGGGAATTGGAGACAATGTCAAGATTCTTATTTTAAATTTTGGCGGACAGGTAGGATATTTATAGTTTGTGTTCCTCGATAAGAAAGTTTACAAAATTTTCATTTAACGTTTTTCTCTTTTAATAGTTTACTAAATGGAATAAATCAAGTACTCAACTATGCATATTCTAGTTGATTGGTGGCTAACCGCATGAAAAAAAAAAAGAAAAAAAAAGAGAGAGAATCTTTTTTTCTTGAAAGGGGATGTTATCGTTGTATGGATGGAAGTCTGTATCTATATATACACATGTACATGCATAGATATTTTTCTGCCATTTGAAACATCCCTGTTCTCTATGGAAGATATATAGGAGAGTTTTTTTTCATATATATATATTGAAATTCCATTTAATCTTTGCATTTCACCCCTAATCTTCGCCCCTAATCTGTCCTCCATTAAAGCAGCTCATCGTTTAAACGGGTTGTTGCTTTAGTCTAATTAGAAATGTCCTTGAGTTAATTTCTACTTGCGGGTGAATTACTGATGATTTGGTTTTAGTAATCTCATGTTATTCGATATTTTACACCCACAGCCAGCTGGATGGAAGCTGAAGCAAGAATGGTTGCCTACTGGTTGGCTATGTCTGGTATGTTCTTTTTAGCTGGTTTTAAGAAGTTACTTTATTCGAACAAACAGAGAACTGTCGAACTTTTACATCTAAGCAATCTTAAGGAACTTTTACACACACACACACACACACACACACACACACACACACACACACACACACATATATAGTAGAGCTTATATACTTTTAAAAGCACAAGCTCAATCATGCTTGTGAATTTTTTATCATTGGATTTGTATTGAGATTTGTGCTATTCTAAAGTCAACTAAAAAGAGAGAAAGAGAAAGTACAATTGCACAAATCTCAATACAAATCCAATGGTAAAAAATTCACAAGCATGGTTGGGCTTGTGCTTTTAAAAGTATATAAGCTCTACTCATATATATATATATATATATATATATATATAGTCTGGTTATGGTGCTTGTAAATTTTTCGCTGATAGATCTATCCCTTTAATCAATTCCACCCCTTAGATCATACTATTCCACCAACAACCACCTACTAAACCCTAGGGGACTACTATCATTCTAACCGCACATCCCTTCATCCAAGGGCAAAAAACTCACAAGCACTAGGCACTTGGTGCTTGCAAGTTTTCCACCATTAGATATCTTTTTATCCAATTCCACCCCTTAGATAATGCTATTCTACCAACCACCCACTAAACCCTAGGGCTATATTTGATATGGGAATAAAGAGGGGGATAACCCCCCAAACACAATTTAAAGAGGGGGGGAACTGTTTCCCTCCCTTAACGGGCCGACCTGTTAAGGGGGGGGGACAATAGTTCCCCCCTTTGGGTGGGAACAAGGTTGTTTCCATTCTTTTTCTTAATTTTTTTTTTAAATTAAAATTAAAGTTTTTAAAATTTTTAAATTTTTAAATGTATAAAATTTTAAATTTTTTTAAAAATTGAATTTTATAAATTTAAAAATTTTTAACTTTAATTTTTAATAAATTTAAAAATTTTAAAAATTTATCAGTTTTTAAATTTTTAAATTTATACAAATTTTTTATATACGAATTTTTAAATTTTTAAATTTTTTATAGAAATTTTTAAATTTATAAATTTTTTATAGAAATTTTTAAATTTATACAAATTTAAAAATTAAAATTTTTGTATCATCTTTTGCACATTTTTCGAGACAATTAAAATTTAAATTTTAAAAATTCATAAATTATTAAATTCTTTAATTTATAGAATTTTTAAATTTTATAACTTTTAAATTTTTAACTTTAATTTTTAATAAATTTAAAATTTTAATTTTTTTTAATTTTATTAATTTTAAAATTTATACAAATTTATAAATTTTTAAAAATTTATAAATTTTCAAAATTTATAATTTTTTAACAAATTAATTTTTTTATATACAAAAGATAAATTTAAATAATACAAATTATAATTAAATTTCTTTTAAATAGATTTTTTAAAGAGTAATTTTTTCAATTAAAAAAATTTTCTTCCCTTTATTCTTCTTATTCCACTTTATCAAACCAAACACAATTTTTTTTATACCTGGTATAACTCTAATACTCAGCCAAACACAAAATTACATTAGTTCCTACTTGTTCCTGATTTCATATCTATCCCTGGAATACGCAGTTCTAGCTTATACCCGAACCAAACGCAGCCCGAGGACCACTATTATCCTAACCCTACAAATTTTCATCCAAAGTCCGAAAACCCACAAGCACCAATGGCTTAGTGCTTTTAAAAGCATAGGAGCTCAATTTTATATATATATATATATATATATATATATATATATATATATATATATATATATATATATATATAGATGCCAGCATATATGCCCTATAAAATCTGTATACATATATCCCCTTGAAAGTGCAGCTTATTGGGAAAATGCTTACTTAAGGTGGGGAGTCATCCAAGACGTGGGGAAATTGATTTTGTACCAGGAAAATCTTTTCAATGAGAGGCATTTTTGAAGTTACAGGGGTATATATATTTAAGAAATTAAGTTTTTGCAGGAACATATAGTGATAGCTAATTCTGTAGAGATATAAGTAATTAACTCTAATTATAATTATCCTTTTTCGCTTGAAGGTCTGTGGAGCACTCGATGACCAAGAGCTTCCTCCTAACTTTATAAAACTTCCAAAAGATGTGTACACGCCTGATGTAATAGCTTCATCTGATTGCATGCTTGGTAATATAATTGAAATGTTTCAAATTGCAGCTTCTTCTTGAAAAAGTTAAGCTTAACATGGTTCATCTATTTGTTACTTTAGGTAAAATTGGATATGGCACAGTCAGTGAAGCTTTAGCATATAAATTGCCTTTTGTTTTTGTACGGAGAGACTACTTCAATGAAGAGCCTTTCTTGAGAAATATGCTTGAGGTAAACCTTTTCTATTCTTTCTCAAGGGTTACTTGCACTAGGGGTCCTCGATACCGTTGTTTCAGTTTGGTCCCAAACTTAATTTATTAGAAATAGTCCTCTAATTTATTGTGCTCTTCCCTTTTGGGCTAAATTTCGAAGTCAAACTGGACAGAAATAACCATGCAATCTTTAGTTAACTTATTGTAATCAATTTTTAGACATCGGATATGATGGTTTTGCCACTATTTTCGTCCAATTTAGCAAAGAAACATATGAAAATGGTAAGATTGCAACCAAATTCCAAGGTTAGGGATACAAATTTAAGGTTTGGGACCAAACTAAAACTGTCTAAAATCATAGGGTACTGTTGTCTAATTTATCTATTCTTTTAGTGCTTCAGTTTATTTCGAAAAATATTGCTCCATCCTAACTTCGATAAAACATTTATGTCTTTATATATCATCTTATGCAGTACCACCAGGGTGGTGTTGAGATGATCAGGAGGGATTTACTTAGCGGACAGTGGATGCCTTATCTCGCACGTGCACTTACTCTTAAACCATGCTATGATGGTGGCATTAACGGTGGCGAAGTACTCTATTTTTCTGATTGTCTACCTCCTGCAGAAATGTGAAATCTCTATATTATCTAGTTGCTTTGAGTTTTATTGTTACGAATGTTCTAAGTACAATCTCTTAGCATGCCTCATAAGTGGTTCTTCCAAGATTCTTTTGGTGCTTAAATTTGCTACTTGTTTAGTATTGTCTCAATAATTTGAGAACTTGTTATGACCTTGCAAACTATCCTCTGTTTCAAATTATACATGTGTCGTCAAATCTTTGAAGGGTTTGTGCATGTTATTTATAAATTGGAGTGACGTTATGTACTCTCGGACATCAATTTTTCTTGTAACAGCAACACATTTATTATTGCCCTTTTGCAGGTTGCTTCCAACGTTCTACAGGATATTGCTAATGGAAAATGTCATGCATCAACAAAGGTAGGTATCATATATATATTATAAGCATTGAGCTCAAGATTTTAATGCTGTTTATTTTAAGAATTAGATCATTTCTGGATACTTTTTGTGTAATATCGTAATTTAGTGGCAATTGGTTTGTTGCATTGAGTATGGATCAGATCACATGCTTGTCGAGTCAATGAACCCTAAGAGCTCAATAATACTTCTCTTGTTTATTATCAGACCAGATATAGTAAAGGAAAGAGCGATTTATGCTTTAGGAATTAGGATTTGGACTATTGGAAGAATAGCTGCTTCTCAAATTAGCCATAAACTGCAATAATTAAGTCAGACAACTCAAAACATTGGTTGCAGGTTAACATTTTTATGATTTCAGTTTTCTTTAAAAGAAATTTGTTCATTTTGGGTCATGTAGATGAAAACTGAATGATTTCTGCTTGATGGTGTTTTTTTTTTCTTTTCTGGGGATAAAACTGGTTAACCCAAACTGCGCCTCCTATTTAATCCTTACTTTGATATTTAGTGTATAATTATGTAACCCGATACCAAGTAGCTTATAACTGAGTTGATTCCAAATAACCCTTGCCCCAAGTATTCTAAAAACCCTTGGTTAATGCATTTTTCTTTCACATTTTTTTTTTTTTTGTTTTTAAATTGCAGAGTGGAGTAAGGCGGTTGCACGATGCTATCATTCTTGGGTATCAATTGCAACAAGCCCCAGGAAGGGAAATTAACATACCGGAATGGTATTCTATGGCTGAAAATGAAGTGGGCCTTCACCTTGCACCGCCAAATGTGGAAACAAATGGGAGTGCATGCTTGGAAGAGTTGTGAGTTATTATTCTACCCAGCAATTCCACAATTTTGTGAAATATATCTACGTGTCAAAGAAGCTTTTACATACATATATCGTTGCAAAATCATCCATTTACACCTATGCATATGCAAAATCTGAATTTTCACATACTCCTCAAAAGTCTAGTTGTTTTTCCAGAAATACCTTATCAGAAAACTGAGTTGCAAGTCACGGGGGAAAGTTGTTTGTATTAAATATGGGTTTTCAAGAATGGCATGTTTTGTAGGTACAAGCACATAAATGTAAGAACTTAGGTTTTCCAAAGGACATATGAAAATTCAGATCTTCAGGAGTATATAGGTAATTAGATAATTTTATAATGGTATATACTACAAATATCTTTGACAGAATAAATGGCATCAAGTGTATCTTATGCTAGATGTATTGAGAACTTTGAGATTCTTCATGGAGAACTGCATGGCTTGTCGGACACAATAGCCTTTCTGAACAGCTTGTCGAATCTCCCTAGTGAAGCTGATCCAGGAAAATATACTGAGAAGCACATGTTAAGGGACCAGGTCGCTGCAGCTGTGCTTTTCAACTGGGAGGTTTTCATCTAACTCAAATGCTAAGATTGCAGGAACCCCCACAAATACCAGTGTTTACATGGTCCCCCGTGAAATCTTAAAGCCTACATTTTGGAATTTTTAAAATTTGATAGGCTTAAAGAATATTATAATTATAAAAAAGTTTCGCAAAAGAATTATTTACAAAACTAGTCCTATGCGGTGAATGAATTACCGCTTTCCAAATGCGATAAATCATTCCCCGCTTTCTTCAAAATATTAAATTTATTTTTAGAGTTTAATACTATACATTTTTCGGAGTTTGGATGTAGAAAACATATAAGTGGTGAATGGTTTACCGTTCTTAGAAACCGTTTTCTAAAAGCGGTAAACCATTCACTGCTTAAGCCTAGTTTTATTAATAAAAGTTTTGGATGCCTATTTATACAATAAATAAGTTCCGTAGGCTTAAAGCTCTATATTTTGCCCTATTGACCTACAAGCGGTAAAAGCAAGGATTTAAGTATCCATCGGCACGGCCGTATCCACCGTGCCGTATCGTGTCAACAAGATACCGGCACGATACAGCCCCCGTGCCGATGACACAACTCAAAACCCCTTTTTAAAAAAATTATTAAGTAATTTTCTTAATAAAACTCAAAATATTTGATAAAGATACATAATAAATAATTAGAAAATTTTGTTGCTAAAGAAAATAAATATTTCATGCCATTATGTGTCGGCACGCATGTATTTTTTTTGACCGGCACTCATCGGAACGGCCCGGCACGCACCGTGCCGTACCGTGCCGGCAAGCTTACGGTACGACCCCGTGCCTCGGCACTTAAATTCTTGGGTAAAAGACATGACTTAATGGAAACTGATGGTGGCAAAGTAATGGAATCTTTTAGTTTAAAGAGATAATTTATTGCCTTTAATATTATATGGAGGCTAAGTATTGTATTATTGCTGAACCTACTTCTTTCATTTAGTTTTCATGGTATCTACATTTTCTTTTTCCACAAATGCCTGCTAAATGGCAAATTCACAAGGGCAATTGTTTTTCTTTTCCTTTTATTTTCAAACAATATAAAATTCATTGTACTAATTTACCTGCTTTATTATTTCTACAATGGCGCTTTTTATCTAAGTTTTTTGGTTACTTTGGGACATTGAAATATGTAATAACACCAATTACTTTCTTATGAAATTTGTTATCGAAAATAAAATTATCCATTGTTAGAAGTTGGTATAATGCAGTTTCTAATGTGAAAAGCCATTAAGGGAAGTTAATCAACTACCAGAATTAAATGCACCATTTCTTACGTCATCAATTTTGATGCAGGAGGAATTTTATGTGACAAGAGCACCTGGAAGGTTAGACGTAATGGGAGGAATTGCGGACTATTCTGGAAGCCTAGTTTTGCAGGTTAGTACTTATTTTCTTCTTTTCTTTCCTTATTTATATTTTTTAAGGGGAAAATGTATCAGTAGTCCCTCTATCCCAATAGTGCAACTTAGTCCCTGAACTTGAACACTCTAGTCTCAAAATATTTTCAAATATTGCAATTCCATCTTTATTCGCTATAAGAATTCTGACAAGAAGTAATCATTTTGGGTAAAATATTCTTCTTGATCCTGTATTAAATATACGGACAAGAAAATCGTGGTATAAGAGGGTGAAAATAAATATTTTCTAAGAAAAACTTGAAGTTTTTTGGTGGTCAAGCTGTCAAGTATGGAATTTGTCATACATGTGAACAAGGATTTAAGTGTTGTGGCACGGGGTCGTGCCGAAAATTTGCCGGCATGGTGCGTGCCGGGCCTGTCCGATGCGTGCCGGTCATAAAAAATACATGTGTACCAACACATCATGGTTGAAATATTTATTTTATTTAGCAACAAAATATTCTAATTGCTTATTGTATATTTTTATCAACTCTTTTGAACTTTATTGAGAAAATTACTTACTGATTTAAAGAAAAGAGAGTTTTGAACTATGTCATCGGCATGGGGGTTGTATTGTGCAGATATCTTGTTGGTACGATACGACACAGTAGATATAGCCGATGTTGATGGGCACTTAAATCCTTGTATGCAAAAGTTCTAGAACTCTAAAATGTAGTATTCAGGGGCTAAGAGTAGCAACATTAGAATTAGTCAAGGATTATCCCATACATTTACTATTTATATTATTTTGTAGCCATGTACGTAGCTATTAGGAGACAGTAAGATACCATCTATCTCGTAATTTGTCTACTATAACTGTTTTTGTAATTTCTTATTTTCTTTTTTAACAGATGCCTATTAGAGAGGCATGTCATGTTGCTGTACAAAGAAATCATCCTACTAAGCAAAAATTGTGGAAGCATGCCCTCTCACGACAAACAGCAAAAGGGCAAGGATATTCTCCTGTGCTCCAAATTGTATGTCATTATAGTATATTTCTTATTTATTGTGCTTTTCTGTTTGTTGTTACAAACTTACAAAGTATACTGTGGTAGATATTCCTCCATCCCTCTAACCACGTTAGATACTACATGAGCATGTTATTGTCACTTAGAATTGGGTGAGAAAAATACCCCTGCCACATTGTTTATTCCTTTGGACAGTAATTTCATAGAGCATAGTGAAATGCGCTCTCCCAATGGCTATGCCCTAATCCTAATTGATTTATACTATTTCAAGCCAAACACAGCAGGGCTAATGTGGAGAACTAACCCTTATGAATGTTATTTCCTATCCTCAGCATAGAAATCCCCAAACAAATGTCTAAGTGGCCTGACATATCTTCTTCCTCAGCTATGTACACTTCTATTTCGTTTTGGTCCTTTTGGAAGATTCTTGAAGAACATCTTGATAAATAATAGAGAAAAAATACACAGGGCAAGGATCAGAGGAGAAGGGAAGAAAAACTAAGTTGACTTAAGTGGGTGCATATTGGAAAAAGTAAACTTCTGGAATCTATCAAGAATTTCGTGATGATTTTTTCCTTTGCAGGCATAGATAGCCAGATATGGAAGTCATAATATGCCCTCCCATCTCTTACCTGAAGACATTTCTACGTATTGAGCTGGAATGCGCTTCTGGAAGCACCAAGTCCTTGGTGCTATCAACCTTTTGGCCCTTGAATCAAGCCTTTTGGCCATTGGATCAAAATTCAACAAATGGTGGCTAGTAGTGGGTCCCCCTATTGTGCATGATCCAAGGGCCAAAAGGGTTGATCCAAAGGCCAAAAAGTTAATTGCGCCATGGAATTCGTGCTTCAAGAAGCACCCCAGCTGGACTCCATTTCTATTAGATGTTGCTCATTGATGTAAATTAAGTAATGATAATTTTCTTAGTTATTACCTCTTTTGTATTGTATGATTCTTTTCTTGTCTCTGGACATGCACATAATTTCTTCTCAGAATTAATTTGGTTGCGTCCACCTCTTTGAAACTCACATTTAGATTAAACGTTGTTAGTAACTCTGTTGTTGATTCTATTGCTACTAATTGACACCATATTCAGGTATCTTTAGGATCTGACTTGAGTAACCGGGCACCGACCTTTGACATGGACTTATCAGATATGATGAATGGAGAGCAACCAATATCATATGAAGAGGCATATAAGTACTTTGCACAAGACCCATCCCAGCAGTCAGTAACACTCATTCTATTGGGCATTTTTTACCTATAATCCCTAGGAAATCATCTATTTACATAGTTCCTGCAACTCCTTGAAAATTCAGTTTGGGGAGAGAAATACCAGGGGCATTTCATTAGATTATTTTATTCTTTTTTTGGAGGGGCAAAATTTTAAGGGTTTATAAGGAAGAAATTAAATTTTGAAAGGCATATAAGAAAATTCAGAGGTTGAAAAGATAGTTTTGCGGGAATATATTTCTGTTTTAGTAATGCAGTCCATCTTGCAAGTTGTAACCCTAATATCCACTGAAAAGTGGTCTTCAGGTGGGCGGCATATGTTGCGGGGGCAATTATTGTGCTGATGTCTGAGCTTGGTGTGCGCTTTACCGACAGCATCAGCATACTTGTACGACAGTTGTTGTATTTTTCCCTTATTAGTTTAGCTTTTTTGTTATTATAGGTTTTAAGATAATACATGCACTATTAATTCTTTGTCAACTAAAGAATCATGAGAAACTTAATATGGAGCCAAACTCTTTCGACATATTACAGATGCTTTTTTAAAAAAAAATGTTTATAGAATACCCTTGCAACACCTGTTCAAAGAATGGATCTAGGTTATGGTAGTAGATCTTAGTAGCCGTACATTTATATTAGGAGGTTATAACTGAAGATCACACCATTGAGGTTGTGGGTATAAAAGCTATTTGCTACAGATGCGGCTGAAAACTGTTTATAATAAACTTAAATAAATTAGACTGCATTCTCTTTATACTAAATTCGTACTACTGCTTTCTTATGACTATCTAAGATAAGCTTGGAGAAAGCAGAATATGATCTCTTTGTACTCTTTTACTTGTCCGCTTTTGCTAATCCTCTATCTCTTGTTTGATGTGTCTTCATGAACCGAATACAGGTCTCTTCTGCTGTTCCAGAGGGTAAAGGAGTGTCCTCTTCTGCAGCGGTGGAGGTTGCAACCATGTTTGCACTTGCTGCTGCTCATGGTTAATCTTTTTTCTGAAACTTTTGTTGATTACATTAATTTTTTTTTTCTTTTCTGGGAATCTTCAACCAATATTCGTATCCAGTATTGGTTGTATTTCCCATGAGATCCAACAAAGAGATTACAGTTCAATTGTTGCGTACATCAGCAGCAGATATTAAACTGCTGATTTTGCAGAAATAACCCTGCCACTAAATATGGTGGACTATTCACCATGTTCCTAAGATTTACTTCATAGGATATATTATACTTTTTTAAGTGTTGACACGCTTTGTTTCAAATTCATTATCTGTGTGAATCTGATCCATATATTTGGCTTCCGTTATTTTTCCTGCAGGGCTAGATATTTCTCCAAGGGATATAGCATTGCTCTGTCAAAAGGTATGGTTACTCAGCTACCTTCTTGAGGCTTTAGTTTTGTGATATAACATTGACTAATTAAGTCAATTATTGAATTAATTAGTAACCTTTTCAGGTTGAGAACTATATTGTTGGAGCACCTTGTGGAGTGATGGATCAAATGACTTCTGCTTGTGGAGAAGCTAATAAGCTTCTTGCAATGGTTTGCCAGGTTGCCATTACTTGTTAACCGAAAAGTGCTTTTTTCTATAAGCTGTGCCTGTAATGCTTCAAAAGTATAATATGGCTTTATGCAGCCTGCGGAGGTAAAGGAACTGGTTACCATCCCAAGTCACATTCGATTTTGGGGTTTTGATTCTGGGATAAGGCACAGGTATATGTACTGCTTTGAATTTGATGAAAAATCTGGTATATTTGAAAGAATGCATATTCAAGTGACAGTTGATCATATTGAACAATGACATCAAGATGAGCTGGCAAGGACTATATTCAAATTAGAGCTTGAACTGCATTGGAGCAGAAAACCACTGAAATTTTAACTAAAGTATTTGATAGAAGGTTTGAAAGCAACATTTTTCACGAACCAGATCCAAGAGAGCTGATTAGTGATAAAGGTTTTTTGTAGTCTACAAGAAATAGTTGGGATAACAAGCTTTTTGGATTAGAAACAAATTAAAATAAAGTTTGATCCCTATTCAATTACATCTTTAGAGTTTCAATTTTAACGATAAGTCTCTGAATTTTTTTCTGTGAAAAAATTAAGAAGACTACCTCATCATCATTAAAATTTAAACCTCAAATTCTGCCATGTTTGTGAACTTCAGTGCTGATGACGACGCAGTGTCCTTTTTTAGATGAAATAAAAGGTCTTATTTGAAGATGGTCTGATGTAGCAAAAGTTCTCCCTTTTCATCTGAAGAAGGTCTCCAAATTAGAATCATAATTGAAGTTTGCAAAGTTTGCCAATTAGAAGGGCTTATTTGAAATCTGGTTTGCAATAAACTCTAAGCTTTTCTGTTCTTTTTTTGTGTCATTCTGTGCACGGTAAGTGAGGTATTAAGTCATTCATCAAATGCAAATGTCTTTATGTACATCTTAAGGCCGACTAATTTATTTCATAAGCAAATCTTTTCTCTCTTTTTTTTTTTTTTTGTATTTCTTGCTGGCTAAACTCTTGTTCTTCAGTGTTGGTGGGGCAGACTATGGATCTGTGCGAGTTGGTACATTCATGGGGCGGAAGATTATTAAATCTGCAGCACATGCCATGTTGTTGCATTCAATGGATGGTGTCACCACTTCTCAATATGTGGACGAGATAAATTCCGATGAGTATGAAGACCATAGTGATGAACTACTCAAGACCGAAGCTTCTTTAGACTATCTATGCAACCTTTCAACACACAGGTAAATTTACAATCAGGTGTTGGTATTTGTCCAGATTGAGTTTCCAGATTTTGCATTTTAGAGATAGTTGCATAAAGTCTAAATTTTTCATATATACCGTTTCTTTCTATGTACAAAGTGCTTCCTTTTACAAACCTTTTCTATTACAAAACCACCTTTCTCTTATGATTTTGATGATTAAGATAAGGCTTTCTTCGTACAAAACTCTACACCTTTTTGGGGTAAGTATGAAATTCAGATTTTACAGGGTAGTACATGTAAATATATAATTTTTCAGGTATATATTTGTATATCCCCTACTTTTTCTTGAAATTTGATCTCCTACTTTCTGTTGTGGTAATATTATTTAAGGTTGTCAATGCCTGGTGCTTATCTAAGATCATATAATTTTCTTGCAAATTTTCAGGAAATATAGCAAAGTGCCAGTTTTGTTTCTTTTTGCACAGCAAATGTAATAACATTTCTTGCAAGTCAACTCAGAGTGAGAGACAAATTATATTTTTTTACTTAATACTTGTAGATATGAAGCTGTCTATGCAAAAAAGATTCCAGAGAGTATACTTGGTAATGTATTCTTGGAGATGTATATCGATCATGAAGATATGGTGACCACAATCAATCCCCAGCTTACTTACGCAGTCAAAGCACCCGCTAAACATCCCATTTATGAAAATTTCCGAGTTGCGGTTGGTCCTTTAATTTATTTATAAATTTCAGAATAAGATACTTTACTTATTTGCTTTCTTTTTTTTATTGTGACCCAAACGTCAAGATGTACAGAAAATTTGATTTGCTGCAGTAAAGGTTTTATTTATTTCACTACATGTTCCGATTAGTTTTTCTATAGTGCAAATGAGTACTAGTTTGATTTTAATTTTGAACAAATTGTAATTTAAAAGACATTCATGTTCTCGTATAATGGAGATTGTTGTTGGTTGATTTATAGGCCTTCAAGGCACTGCTAACTGCGGGATCAACAGACGAACAACTTCGTGCACTTGGTGAACTTATGTATCAGGTAATAATTCATGCTGAATTTGATGTCTTTCCCTTTTTGGATTTGATATATTTTCATACACCTGCAAAATATGTATTTACATCTGAAAAGTCCTTTATGATACAAAGCTAACTTTTCCCTGTGAATGCCCAATTGTTTTTTTTTGTTTAAATGAAATTGTATGTTTAAGGAGCATAGATTGAAATATAGATTTCGAAAAAGTATATATGTAAATGGATTAAAATTTTCTTGGCATTTTGAACTGCATAACACCATTGTACATGAACTTGCTAAAATTTTTAGTTCTTTTATGTTTCATTTGGATATATATTGTTCTAAATGGAAGTAATTTCCATGTTCATTGAGCAATGAAATTCTACTAGATCTTTTCTTACAATATACATCAGTTGAGTAGATACTTTCCTTATTGTTTGATTTATTCTATTTGCAGTGTCATTACAGCTACAATGACTGTGCCCTTGGCTCAGATGGGACAGATAGGCTTGTCGAATTAGTGCAAGAAATTCAGCATAAAAATTCTGCTCAAGGTGGAAAAGGCACTCTTTTTGGTGCGAAAATTACTGGAGGCGGCTCAGGTGGCTCAGTGTGTGTTATAGGAAGAAATTGTGTTAAAAGCAGTGAGCAAATCCTTGAGGTTAGTTTTCTTTGTTAGATGTGTCTTTTGCATATTTTACCCCTGCAAGTATGAAAATTTACTTTTTCGTTTCTAAAAACTTTGAAGCTCCAAACACTGGTTTTAAGATTTGCAGTGCAATTGAGAATCATTTAATGCTTTCTATCTGACTGTTGTAGAAATAATTATGCTGATTAAATAGCATCAGTCCAAAATTATGTTTTTTACATACATATCCTCCAAAACCCGAATGTCATATATAAACTAAGAAATTCTTTGTACTCGCAAAATGCTCCTCTTTAAAAACTTTTCTGTACGCAGAGCTAACTGCTCCCAATGAATGGGATGATTGCCTAACTGAAGATAAGCAGATCTTTGCAAGGAACTCTTACGACACTTTACAGGATATATTTGTAAATAGATGATTCTTCTTGGACACATATGTAAATACGCCCATATTATTCATTTTTTTTCCTTGCCATAATTAATTCTTTCGGTCTGAGACTGCTAATGTTATTTTTCGGAATTTTCAGATTCAAGAAAGGTACAAAGCTGCCACCGGCTATTTGCCCTATGTCTTTGAGGGGTCATCTCCTGGTGCCGGGACGTTTGGATACCTAAAATTGCGGCGTCAGCTCTTGAGATAAGTATCTGCAAAATTAATGCCTATTGGACAGTTTGTAAGTTGTAAATTGCATTTCTTTAATGGTTACTACTTGAAGGATCATTTGTTGTTCAAGCTCAACAAAGGTTATTATTATCTTGATGCATGTGAAGAAATAACAAATGTAGGGGATTCAATTAATAAAATCTTCTTTCATCCTTGATTGAATACTTTTCTGCTGTCAAAATCTCAATTTTCCATCAATCATTCTTATCTTAGGAACATTGCGAATTTGAATTATGTTAACTGAGTCTTATTCTTAAGTATCCCTTAAATAGAGCAGTAAACACTGTGGCACCCTGAAGGTCTAAATTCTAGAAAGACGTAGAGAAAAGAAAAGAAATCTCAAGGACTGTCAGGTTGATTTATATATTTAGTTATTCTGAAATTCTATGAGAAAACTTTCTGTTAGGCTGAACAGCCATTAGAATTATCAGAGAATTAAGAAACATGTCGTACTCGAAAGAATTCCCTTGGTTTAATCTAACACAATTGATGCAACAAAACTGCAACAAGAAATGCAAGGGAAAAGGGTTGTTTTGGTAACTAATTATCATATAGGAATCAATTTTGTACATATACTTTGCATAATTCACAGCTAGTTATTGGGTTTATTTGTTTTTCCCCCTTGGATCTTTATGTCTCTACACTGAAAACTAACAACCAAATGAAGAAGAAAGACAATAACTTTGCGAAAAACAAAAATTAAGTCTTACATCCTACAATGACACCTTCAGGTTTTTTAGCCAATCTACCATAATTTACACACCACCAAATTAGATACAGAATAAAGTTTATGCCACCAGTAAGATAACCCATCACCCACCTTCTCAAATGTTTCAAATTGTAATCTGAATGCTGAAACTCTTGTAGAGAGTGGCATGGCTCAGTAATCTTCGGTCCTTGATTTCGACGAATTTCATCTAACAAATGAAGAGTACTCATCATCAATGCCTCTTTCCCTTACATCTTCAATCCTTTTTATAGCTTCCTTCAAATCCAACCTCTTATGAACATCTTCTTCGCAGCAACTGAGTCCTATATTTAGTAACTTCATCATCTCCACTATTGCATCTTCATTCCCCTTCAACATCTCCGCATCAAACACTTTATCAGTACACTCTTCTCTAACAATCGAACCGATCCACGTCGCTGAATCGGGTCCACTATTTCCCTTTTTAAGATAAATGGTTGGAAAATTGCCGGTTAATATCTCAAGTATTAGTATACCGAAGCTCCACACATCACTCTTCCGAGATAACTTTCCATATTTAGCAAATTCTGGGGATTTATATGCTACCATTACTTGTGAACCATGTGAGTGGCTCATCACCGGCACAAGCCCGTAATCTGACAGAACGGGTTCGTAGGACTCGTTGAGAAGAACATTTGAGGATTTGAGGTGGCCGTGAGGAACAGTTAAAGCCGGGAGCTCTTCGTGGAGGTAAAGAAGTCCTTTTGCTACGCTTTTGACCACCTTTAGTCTTGTGCGCCAATCGAGTGGCAGGAGGTTCGAGCCATGGTTACCTGCAGGTATGTAGCAAAAACAAGATAATTTGTGATGCGCTGCATCTGCAGCTACAGTACTGAACTTTACTTTTTTGCTGCATCAATTTGTCATATGAATCTTTGGATTTAGATTTCGGTTTTTTGAAAATCATCTTTGGGTTCTTTACATGATGAACTGAAACAGCTATATGAGTTTGAGGTACTACCGAAAAAAAAAAATCAGTGCAGACAACATCTGTTTAAAAGTTGTGTTATAACTTATGGCTAAATTATGAACATGTGGAGAAAGAGTAATGGATCATGGAGATGATCTAGGTTATCTAGGGTAGTTTAGGACCATATGTAGTAGCTTCTCAGAAGTGCTGTTGGAAGAAGCTTAAACACTTAGTTTTTCCATTTTAAGTTCCTCTCAACAAGCTAGTAAGTATAAGCTTCCAAATGTAGCTTTTATTTTGGTGTTTGGAAGCCCCTTTTGCCTTCACATGTACTTGGAAGTTGCATACTTCTTAGGGTTAATTGTCCCTAGCTCAGTTTCAATTGTAACAATTTAGTCCCTTGTATCTGACCTCAATTTTATTTCATCCTTAGAATATATATCAAACAGAAATCTAGATCCAAATGTAGGGACCAAATTTGTATTTAATGATCTATGTTTCTTAGGTATCTGACATGCTTACATCACATGCTTACATTATCATTAACATGAATTAAGACCAAAGGAAAGATATGCAATTCCTTTTCTAGGGTTTAGAATCTTACCATGAAGCATGTGAGCCAAGCTTCCATTAGCAACATACTCAGTGACCAGCAACTTCTCATCCTTCTTAGCCAAGTATGCCACCAAAGGCACCAAGTTAGGGTGAGACAATCTCCCCAGCCTCCTGATATACTCCTGAAACTCTTCTCTCCCAACTCCATTCATTTCTTTGAACCTCTTTACGACAACCGCGGGTCCGTCGAACAGACTGGCCTTGTACGAAGACCCGAAATTTCCGCTGCCAAGTATTTCAGCTGAAGCTCTTAGAAGATCCTCTATCTCAAACCTTTGCTTTCTGTCTCTGACAAACACCAACTTCCCCTTCTCCTCCTTGTGGCCCCTTTTGTGCCCCCCTTGTTGATGGTGCCTTATGGCCCCAAGCTCGGCTTCGTCGTCAGCGTCCGATGACTCGTTATTCGTAGTAGTCGCACCAGCATGCTGAAAGATTTGTTCAGTATGTTTGTTTTTCTGACGGCGGCGGGCGAGGATGACCATGATCAAGCCTATGATTGTAAGTAGAACTCCGAGGGATATCACTATGATGGCAAATAGAAGGATGGGAGATATGTTCTTCGACGGCGACGACGGCGAATATGAACTGCATGGGATGCTGAGTGGCGGACCGCATAGATTTTTGTTGCCTAGAAGGTGAAAAGAGAATGAAAAAGAGTTAGGAGTTTTGAGAAATAGAGAGTTAAAATGACTCACGGCTTTCTAAAAGCCATAGATCCATTATAGCATCCACGTAACTTAACATTTTTCTGAATTTGAATCAAGAGGTGAACGATTTGCTGTATTTAGAATGCGAGCATTCATTTTTTGCGCAGATCTAACTTTATACATAAATTTTATGAAGAACTATTTCGTGGGTATTCTTTTTTAGAAAAGTTAGAGATTCTGCATGTAGATGTACTGATTAAACATTGTTGTTTGAAAAAACAAGAAGAAAATGAAATATCATTTTCATTAACATCTCATCAACAACTTAATCTTCTTTTTTTCTTTTTTTCTTTTTTTTTTGCCATGAGAGAGGGTGAGAAACTGGGAAAAAAGTTCTTAAAATTTTTTAGTTGGAAAATTGGGTTATCATGGTAATGGCATTGAAACAAACAGTTGTATCATGCTGATCATCTTGCAATAGATAATAGTGTGACATTGATATATTTAAATTGCTTACACTTTTATTCTATAAATATGTTAGGTTTTATTGAGCCATCTTTTAGACCAAAATATGTTAGGTTTTATTTAGCCATTTATAGAAATACAAATAAAATAAGAAATTGGAGATATACAAAAAAAAAAAATTATTTAAAAATATAAAATAAATTCTCTCTTTAAAATTCTTAAGAGATTGGAAAATTATAACGATACAAATAAAATAAAATAAGAGATATAAGAAAGAAAATTATTTAAAAGAGAACAAATATTAAAAAAAAATAATAATAATATTTATTGATATATTATTGATATGTGGTTTTTTCATTAAAATTCGTAATATAATGTTAATTTCAGATAATCTATTATAAATGGATTAAATAATATAATCACTATATTCAGTTTAACACAAACACAAAAATAAATTTAATTTAACAATTTGTTTGGATGAGTTTTGAGCATTACTAATTTGAGATTTTGGATAAAATATTCTCTCCCATAAGACATATATATATCCATAAAAAAAATAATGAAATATATATTTTTTAATAGTTATTATATTTTTTCAATGTGAGTCATAATTAAGATAAAATTGGAAAATGGATTGTTTAAGAAAAAAAATATAGAGATAATTAAAAAAGAGGGTAATATTAATATAGTGATAAATTTATCATATTTACTACTCAAACTAAATTTTTTTAAAAATATTTTTTTTATAAATAGTTAATATTAAAGTTTAAGGTTAATTGCATACGGCTCCCTGTAAATATATCGAATAACAGATATATCCCTACAAAGTTCAACTTTTCATATTTATCCCTTCAAAAGTCCAGTGTTATTCATATATATCCCTGCCGTCTATCTCTGTTAGAAAAATCTAGTTAACCATAGGGTAAATACTTAATCTTGGTTAATTAGTTAGTGAAATAAATTTATTTTTTTATCCTTTCAGATATTTCTGCACTATTTTTTAGAGGGACATTTTTTAAAGAGCAAAATTATCATTTCACATATAATCTGTTAAAAAATAAACAGTGAACTAACGATAATAAACCGGAGAGATATATATGAATAACGTTGGACTTTTGAAGAGATAAATATGAAAAGTTGAACTTTGTAGGAATATATCTGCTATTCGATATATTTACAGGGAGCCGTATGCAATTAACCCTAAAGTTTATATATAAATATAATATAAATAAATTAGAGTTTTTTTTTTTTTTTTTTAAAGGCTAAATTACCGAAAACCCTCAATGGCGGTAATTATCCTGCTTTTCCACTTTATCCATGTCTTTTAAAAGTCGACAATCTGCCCCCTGATAATTACCGAAATATACAGTTGCCTCCCGCCGTCACGAAACTGTGAGTAAACCGTCAAGTTTTTGAAAAAAAAATTTAAATATACCCAAAATACCCTCAATGGCGGGAAACAAGTTAAAAAATATTTTCTATCTCTCTCTCTCTCCGATATAAGGTAAGGGCATAATGGTTATTTTACCCCCTCCGTTAACAACGTTGTCCCCTATTGTCGACTTTTAAAAAACAGAGGGTAAAGTAAAAAAGCGGGGTATTAGAGGGGATTTTCTGTAATTTAGTCAAAAAAAAAAAAAAAAAAAAAATCTGAAAGTAATAGTACTTTTTAATTAATCAAACCTTCGAACGCGGTTGAATTGAACCTGCTAAGTTCCGCGGGAATCGGCCCTTCCAGACTGTTGTAGGCGACGTTCACCGCCCTCAGCCCCGGCTGCCGGAGATCCGGCAGCACCCCCTCAAACCGGTTGTACTCCGCCGCCAGCTCCGCCAGCCGCGGCAGCCCCGCCAGCGACTCCGGCAGCCTTCCGTCGAGCTCGTTGTGCGAGAAGTCGACCCGCTGCAGCATCCGCATTCCGAAAAATGCATCCTCCGGCACTTCGCCGGAGAAGCGGTTGTACGACAGGTCGAGCTCCGCGAGCTCTTCGAGGTTGTGCGTGTCCGCGGGCACGGGCCCCTTGAAGCCGTTGTTGGAGACGCTGAATGCGCGGAGGCCTGGCAGGGCCGCCAGCGGCGCCAGGGTGGTGAGCCGGCCAGACAGGTTCATGTCGTCGAGGCGTAGCTCCGCGACGGTGCCGTTGCTGGTGCAGGTGACGCCGGACCAGCGCGCGGCGGGGCCGTCGCACGGGGTTGTTCCGGTGCGCCAGTCGTGGAGAGCGGAGTCGGCGGAGGGCTGGGAGAGGGAGGACTTGAAGAGGAGGAGGGCGGCGGCGTCGGAGGAGGAAGGGTGGGTGCGGAGGGAGGAGAGGACGGAGAAGAGGAGGGAGAAGAGGTGGAGGGGCCACGGGGACTCGTCGTCCGCCATGGCGCTCGGCGGAGGTTTACGGTCGCGAATACGTACGGCGAGATGGTGGTGGTGGTGGGGAGAGGGAGAGGGAGAGGGAGAGAGAGAGAGAGAGAGGGATTGGATTGCATGGTGGGGAGGAATGGGAGGAAGAGAAGGAGAAAGAGAGGAATGCTAATAATAGTAGGTAAATACTACATACACACGTACACATACACATACACACGTACACATGCACATGCATACATATATTATTGCTTTAATTTTTTCGTGCTAGGGTTGATGATTAGGGAATGCTTTAATTTTACACATGCACATGCACATGCACATGCACATACACATGCATACATATATTATTGCTTTAATTTTCGTGCTAGGAGTTGATGATTAGGGAATGCTTTAATTTTACACATGCACATGCATACCTATATTATTGCTTTAATTTTCGTGCTAGGGGTTGATGGTTAGAGAATGCTTTAATTTTACACATACATATTGCATATACATATATTATTGCTTTAATTTTCGTGATAGGGGTTGATGATTAGGGAATGTTTTAATTTTACACATACACATGCATATACATATATTATTACTTTAATTTTCGTGCTAGGGTTGATGATTAGGAAATGCTTTAATTTTATACATACACATGCATATACATATATTATTGCTTTAATTTTCGTGCTAGGGGTTGACGATTAAGGAATGCTTTAATTTTACATATACACATGCATATACATATATTATTGCTTTAATTTTCGTGCTAGGGGTTGATGATTAGGGAATGCTTTAATTTTACAGATACACATACACACGTACACATACACATGCATACATATATTATTGCTTTAATTTTCGTGCTAGGGGTTGATGATTAGGGAATGCTTTAATTTTACACATACATATTGCATATACATATATTATTGCTTTAATTTTCGTGCTAGGGGTTGATGATTAGGGAATGCTTTGATTTTACACATACATATTGCGCATACATATATTATTGCTTTAATTTTCGTGCTAGGGTTTGATGATTAGGGAATGCTTTAATTTTACACATACATATTGCATACTTATATTATTGCTTTAATTTTCGTGCTAGGGGTTGATGATTAGGGAATGCTTTAATTTTACACATACACATTCATATATATATATATATTATTGCTTTAATTTTCGTGCTAGGGGTTGATGATTAGAGAATGTTTTAATTTTACACATGCACATGCACGTACACATACACATGGATACATATATTATTGCTTTAATTTTCATGCTAGGGGTTGATGATTAGGGAAAGCTTTAATTTTACACATACATATTGCATATACTTATATTATTGCTTTAATTTTCGTGCTAGGGGTTGATGATTAGGGAATGATTTAATTTTACACATGCACATGCACCGATGCACGTACACATACACATGCATACATATATTATTGCTTTAATTTTTAGGGGTTGATGATTAGGGAATGCTTTAATTTTACACATACATATTGCATACATATATTATTGCTTTAATTTTCGTGCTAGGGGTTGATGATCAGGGAATGCTTTAATTTTACACATACACATGCATATACATATATTATTGCTTTAATTTTCGTACTAGGGGTTGATGATTAGGGAATGTTTTAATTTTCGTGCTAGGGGTTGATAATTAGAGAATGGTTATGAAGTTGACCGAGTCAAAATAGATTTAAAGAAAAAAATTGTGTAGTAATATCTAATCAAATATTTTCACAATTATTCTATTTTTTTTTTTGTGAATTATCATTTTAATGTGTAATTATGATAATATAATTAATTTGTGATTTATCTTATATATATATATATATAATATAAGTGTTACAAAGGAGATTTTTTTCTATGAATTTTCAAAAAAAAAAAACCTCATATGATTAACAAACGCATTAAATAATTATTAATGGGTTTTTATAAAAAATAAAAATAAAATTGTGGGGGGCAAAAATAATGCATCTTAGCGGCTTTAATATTGGTGCGAAGTTTACTGAAATAATAATATCTAAGGCGATATTTCCAGGTGGAAAGGGCGTTGACCGGGTCAAGCCTTAAGGGAGAGCACTGGGTGGACCAAGTGTACCACGTCATCATTTTGTCTAACCTTTCTTTTGTCGAGGTGAATTTTTTTTTTAAAATAATAAATTATTCATCGTTTTTAAAAATAATATTTGTTTATTAAAATAGTGAATAGTAAATAGTTCACAACCGGTCTTTAATATTGGTTAATATTTACTATTTTTTTATTAAAGAGATAATTGCCTGTGTACCTCTAAAATCTAAAAAAATATCTGATATATTCTTTTTATTTTTTTCTTTCCAATATACTTTTCATACGTTACACCGTTATTAAAAATACTCCTATCGTTTTTCTTTGTTAAGTTAACTAGGGTTAAACTAGAGTTAAATAATAATCGGAGTTGAAAACTATCAGATATACCTATTTTGTTCCTATCTATCAAAACTATTGAAAATTTTAAGGGTACATAAAAAAAAAACTGGTTATGATAGAAGGATATATTTGAAAGGGCAAAATAGTAATTTTACACAGATAACGCCAGCTCCAAAAGAGTTTAACTTCAGGGGTACTTTAGAAAGAAGTTGGAACGTAAGAAGGGTAGTTTTAATATTAGCCTTCTAAGAAAGATAAATCTAAAAAAAAAAAAAATTTTAGGGGTATATAAGAAATTACCCCTTTATTAAAATAGTAAATAGTTCACAACCGGTCTTTAATATTGGTTAGGAACATAGGCATAATTTTTTTAAAAAAATTATAAATTATTCATTGTTTTCAGTAAAAAATTTATCTTTTAATAAAAAATTACTAAAGCATAATTGTTCGCCGTTTTTTGAAATGCGAAGAACGATTCTCTGGTTTTAAAAAAAAATTCCACCCCGATAACTTGGCAAAAAAATAATAATAATAATAAAATTTTGGCAAAATATTTTTTTTAACAGGGTTATTTAGTTATTTAGAAAAAAAAAAAAATCCGTCACCCTTCAAATAAATATATACTTTATATATATATATATATAGCTAGGCTGGAATACTATTAATAGTATCAAGTTATTGGTGCTATTAAATTTTTAACCCTTAAATTAAAAAATGTGTTGTTGAGATGATAGTGGGCTCCTTGAATTTAATAGGTAGTTGGAAAATAGTAAAATCTAACGGATGAAAATGATAAAAAAGATTGATCTAAGGGTATAAAACTTGATAGCACCAGTAACTTGGTACTATTAATAGTATAGTAGCCGGACTATATATATATATATATATATATATATATATATATATATATATATATATATATATATATATATATATATATATATATATATATATATATATATATATGCTAAATTACATAATTTATTTTGTAAATATCTCTTTTTTTTTTACTTTCTTTCTCGGACTTTCAAAAATCTATATTTTACTCTCTCAAAAATTCAAGTTGATGCATTTGATCCCTCCGTCAGCATTCTGTCAATTTCTTATAATTTATATCGAAAATACTCTTAAAATAACAGAAATATATTAAAAGTTATTTTTTTTTCTTTATAGAGCAAGTAAGGGTAATATGGTCATTTCATTCTTTTCATTAACAACGTAATTCCTGAGAATATTTTTTGATATTTCAAGAAGGTAAAATATAATTTTTTGAAAATCAGAAGGGAAAAATAAAAAAAAGGGGTATTTATAAAAAAATTTCTATATTTTAACCATATATATATATATATATATATATATATATATATATATATAAAATAACAGAAATATATTAAAAATTATTTTTTTTTTCTTTATAGAGCAAATAAGGATAATATGATCATTTTATCCTTTTCATTAATACCGTAATCCTTTTTATTACTTTTCCTTTCTCTTTCTTTAGTTGACTTTACAAAAACACAAATCTCAATACAAATCTAATAATAAAAAAATTACAAGTATATTTTTTTTTTTTTTGCTTTTGAAGGCATATAAGCTCTACTATTTATATATATATATATATATATATATATATATATATATATATATATATATATATATATATATATATATATATATATAATACAATTGTTACTTGTACTGTGTTTGTGTATGCATTACTCTTTGGTACCTTGTCTTTTGTACTATTCAAATAAATTAGCTATAGGTAAAAAAAGATTGACTTAGATATTATTTTTAATGATGAGACATAGGAATCTACTATTAGTATTTTTAAATTTAATTCAAATTATTTGAATCTCCAAAGAATCAAATTTTATAATTTTACGATAATATTTACCTACACCACTTACATATTAAACGAATAATGTTAAAAAATCACAAAATTCAGAGTCTAGAAAGTTCAAATAGTTTAGATCAAATTGGCAATTCATAAATGGCATAGTTTACTATGAAAAGTATTCTAACTTATTCCACAAAAGATATAATAACTACAGCAAAATGAATCTTCAAAGTTTCTAATAACTTTTTCACATTCCCATAAAATTGAACACTACTCACACTGAAGCTAAAAGCAGCAGAATGTCAGCAACTTAGAAAATTTCAATCTAAGTTTCTACCCCCAAACCAAAGTGGGCTTCTCAAGGAGACCCAACTTCAACATCATTTATGAAAAAATAAAGAGACTTGCAACCTCCTTCATTAATACCATCAATATCAAAAAATGCCAAAAATTATGAATAACCCACAAAATTGTAGTAAACTTAGTGAGTATTTAATTTAGGTATTAGTGGATGTCTTAAGTGTAGACTTAGTGGGTGAATTATGTACATGAGCATATAAATAGTGAAGTTGGCTAAGACCAAAATAACAAAGAGAGAGTTGTATCTTGTAGTTGTTATTTTTTAAATAAAAATAGTACTTAATTTTTCTGTGAAACTTCTACTCTTTTCTCTTTTTTCTGTTTTTGCACTTAGTCGTAGGACACTAAGATCCAGACTAGCGAACGGAGAGCAAGACTTGCCCTCTTCGAGCAGGAAGGCGGACGCCGCACGAACTTTTGCTAAGCGAAAAGCTTAAGTCCGTGACAAGAAGCTTCCTTTTTGAGACAATAATCTCACAAAGCAGCCAACACCAGAAATAAAAAATCTACTACTGATTTAATCATAGAGCAGTTGCTCAAAAAATCACGCGAACAAATATATCATTACTTAAAAAACCAATATTTTTTTCAAGTAAACAAAAATAAGAAACCATACATGGTGGATAGCAAAGACTAGATGACTCATTTCAAGTGCAATGATAAAGAAGTAACAAATAATAATTCATCTGTAAGATTTAGAGGTATCAGAATTATAGCCCTAATACCATCATATCACCCAGAAAATAGTTCTACAAGTAAGCACAGAATAGCTCATTCCATAAGCAACTAGTAGTAAATCACCTTAAGCACAGATATCATTTTCCCAGTTTTTTCTGCTATAACAAGCAATCTTTCAATGATCTGCTAATTTTGGGGATAATCGGATAATCTCCTCACGCAATCGAACTCATCAGCTCGATGTGATCTTTGCTTCTGATGTATATATAAATATAACGACCCAACCCACTAGCAATAATAACTCATTAGGTCCAAACCACAACCCAAAATACTTAAGCCCAGTTATTATTACTAGTGTCCATGTCTCATATAAACCCAATCACAATTCCATCCACATCCAATGTGGGACTATTGGGGGCGTCACAGCTCACTAGCAATAATAACTCATTAGGCCCAAACCACAGCCCAAAATGCTTAAGCCCAGTTATTATTACTAGTGTCCATGTCTCATATAAACCCAATCACAATTCCATCCACATCCGATGTGGGACTATCGGGGGCGTCACAATAAAAATCCATGAGAGCACTTTAATTCTACAACTTCATCCAAGTATAGCAATTACAGGGATCTGCACCGGTAAAAGAGAAAATTGAAGTTTAATTAATTGAGGAGGAGTGCATAATGCATACGTGCTGTTTGAGTAAAGTTGTTCTGAAAAGTAGTAGCGATAGCTTTTCGGGCCCTAAAACCTCATTTTACAGGGGTATGCATGTAAATACACAAGTTTTGCAGGGAAATAAAAACTAAAGTATTTATTGACAGGTAAGAAGAAGATGTGGAGGCTTGAGATTGGCAAGGGCGGGCCATGGCTCAAAACGAAATTTAATCACCTTGGAAGAGAAATCTGGGTGTATGATGAACGGCTCGGATCGAGCGAGGAGCGAGAAGCTGTCGAAAACGCCCGAAAAGAATTTTGGAGGAACAGGTTCAGTCAGAAACAAAGCTCCGATTTGTTGGCTCGAATGCAGGTATCTTCTCCATCTACACCTGCATGCTCAAAACATATAAGCATGGTTACAGTATAAATTGTTAGCGAGTTTTATAGGAGTTTACATATATATATATATATATATATATCCCTGCAACTCATAAATATATAATAAAACCCTCAAATTTGCAGTTTTTTACAAAAAGGCCCCTTTATTAAGTTGGATAGGTTTTCTGTTAGAAAGAGTTCTCTGAAAAGGGTTACTATTGTAGTAAGTACATATGATAACACAGGGGTGAGAGGTTATGCTCTGGGAGGGTACAAATGAAATTTGACATTCGTGATGATACACATATGTAAATAGAAAATTTTGCAGGGATAAAGATGTAAACATCTCAAACTGCAATTAACAGATCACACAAATGAGTACCTGAAAAACCAGAAAGGAATCAGCTTCACAAGTTTCACATTGAACCAAATTAAGAAAGGAAAAAGAAAAGAAGCACATACATCTTTACTTCTTGATCCAAATTTTTTTAATTTATATCTTTTTTGTCGTTGTTGCGGTTGGCCAAAGAGAATAATTCTTGTGGTATAAAGCTTGAGCAAATAAAAGTGAAAAATGGTGAAGAAGTTACGGAAAATGCGATTTTAGTGACGCTGAGAAGGGGAATCAATTATTTTTCTCGCGTACAAGCAAATGATGGGCATTGGCCTGGGGATTTTCCAGGACCACCTTTTCTAACTCCCATTCTGGTAAGTATATAAATTATTGACTTAACAAAGATTTTGAGGAATTTTTCAGTTTAGTACTCCAATTATAGATTTTTTTTTGAATACTTGAATTGGTGGAAATTGCAATTTTGTACCATCATTCACCCTACCTTCGAGAAAAAGTGCCATTTTGTACCATCATTGGACTTCTTTTCATTAGATAGAAACTCTTTGGGACGAAAGTGTAACTGAGATCAAACTTTACGGAGGAAATTGCAAGAGGATAAAATGAGATCAGTAGAAGACTCCACGACTGAATTGTTAGAGTGGAAATTCTGCGGATGGAATTGAAACTCAGGACGAAGTTCAGGGACTAAATTTGTATCTCACCATATTATACAATGTGTATTCAGAATTCATACAATATAAAATAAGTCTTAACTATAAAAAGTACTTGATCAAGAAAAATAAGACACATAACTGTAAAATCAGCAATTGTAATATTGGGAAAAAAAAAAAAAAATTGACAGAATAAAGATGGAGGTTGGGGATTCCATACAGAGGGAGAGAGTATTATGTTTAGCTCTGCTCTTTGCTACACTACTTTAAGACTGCTTGGTGAAAAAGCTGAGGGTTCTAGATGTGGCGCCATGGAAAAAGCTCGAATATGGATTCTTGATCATGGCGGAGTAACAATGGCACCAACATGGGGAAAGTTTTGGCTTTCTGTAAGTTCCTTTTGAAAAATACTATGCGCACCTTAAAATGCATTCAAAATATTATTAATAAGTCAGCATTATATATATTATAGATAGCAATGTCACTTCTAATTTACTCGACAATTGCAATTTGTACAATGCTGACTCATTAATAATATCCTGAAATGTATTATGAGGTACATATAGCATTGCTTGTCTCTTCCTAGCCTAATCTCACTACTAAAAGGGGAAATAAGAGCCCTTATTCCCCTTACTCTGCCAACGGTCATCAGGAATAGCTATTCCCTCTTAACGGGCGAAATCTTAAATAACCTACTGAGAGGGGAGAATTACTGTTCTTTGCCTTCCTCTATAATAACTCTTCTCGTCTTTATTCTTCCTCAAAGAACTACTATTTGAACTATTGCCTAACTAGTTTTTTATATATTGTCTACTCAACTAATTAATTTCTTAACTGATTACCTAAGTAATTATGTCAAACAAACAGAAAACTTTGGAAAGATCTAAGTAATTCAATTGATGTTTAAATTACGTATCACAATCCAGGTACTAGGAGTTTTCGAATGGCCAGGGGTAAATCCAATCCCACCAGAGCTTATTCTTCTTCCTTCTTCACTACCCATTTACCTAGGTACGTAATTTGCCCATATTCTTTTCACAGAAGGAAAAAAAATATTTCTTTAAACACTGGATTGCATATGAAGTGCAAGTTTCAGCATTCCATGTTTAATCATGTTGCTTGACCCTTTTTTTTTTCGGTTCTTAACTTAACCATGGTGCATTCTCGCTCAATGGATTTCAAATGCTTCTTATGGCATACTAATGCATCCAAAACTTGAGAATGTTTGATTTTTCTTCGTACTAAACAGCTTATCTAACACAGGAAGACTTTGGTGCCATTTTAGACTAATCTACGCTCCCATGTCATACTTATACGGAAAGAGGTTTGTCGGGCCTATGACAAAAGCAGTTCTAGATTGAGGGATGGAGCTCCATAGTCAACCTTACCAAAGCATAGACCGGAACAAAGCGCGCAAGATGTGTGCAAAGGTTTGTTTCTTATTTATGTTGAGAAGATTCTAGGGCAATTTTTTGTGTGTATAGATAGTGCTACCTCATGAATAATATTTAGGGCTGCAATGACACCTATTGCTCTCAACAGAGATCAAATAATAAGGTTTATTAGTTATAGCCTTAGTGTCAAAAGGCCTATGAGTGTATTGAGAGTTCTAACAAGATATAGTTTCATGTAGTTAGCATTTTGAGACTATTGGTTCACAAATGTAATGTGTATTGTCTCTGCCTATTATTTAGCACTAAATATGTGCTTCCTAGATTATTAGTTCTTTAGCTAGCAAGAAATACAATTAGGACTTATTTCCTTATAGTAATTCAAGCATTGTTAAAGTATGTGAAACAACCATGTTTCTCTAAAAGCTTGAGCTACCAGAGAATGGTGTTTTTAATATTTATTTTCAACAATTCCCCTCACGCCAGAACGCAAGACTTTTTGATAGGCGCAAGACAAGGATTTGAATTAAATAATCCAGAGACCTGACGGGACTCAAACCTTAGGACCCTCATGCTCTGTTACAATATTAAAGTATATGAAACAACCATTGTTTCATATACTTTTAGGTAATCAGAGTCAATTCTAAATTCCTTCATTCTGTGAGGTCGTGGGTTCAATCCCCACCTTCAATATTTAACGGGTTAAATTCTCGCACTATATAATAGATTAAATCCCATCTTCTACCTCACCTATCAATTCTACGTGTCTTTCATATTCATCATGCACGTGAGTCGGGGTGTTAATATATATTCCTGGGCCTGTTTCCTACTAGATCGATCTTTTAAGTAACACTCAAAATACAATTATATGGGAGTAGACTTACACAAAGCTCTTTTGATGAACTTGAAACCACAGGAAGATCTCTGTAAACCGCACTCGCTGTTTCAGGACTACTTAGCGGAATTCCTTTACAGGATCGTCGAACCTCTATTTGTTCATTGGCCCCTTTCTATTTTGAGAAAGAAAGCACTGCAAGAGATAATGGAATACATACGCTATGAAGACGAGAATTCTCTATACTTATCTGTTGGAGCTGCACAGAAGGTAAGTAACAGCTAAGAACTAGAATCAGAATCATAGTGTTTAAAGAAAGAAAGAAAGAAAGAATATATAATATATATATATATATATATATATATATATATATATATATAGAGAGAGAGAGAGAGAGAGAGAGAGAGAGAGAGAGAGAGAGAGAGAGAGAGAGAGCGAGCTAGGCTGGAATACTATTAATAGTACCAAGTTATTGGTGCTATTAAGTTTTTAACCGTTAAATTAAAAGATGTGTGGTTGAGATGATAGTGGGCCCCTTGGGTTTAATGGGTGGTTGGAAAAATAGTAAAATCTAACGGATAAAAATAATTAAAGGGGTTGATCTAAGGGTAGAAAACTTAATAGCACCAAAGCATATACTATCGATAGTATAGTAGCCGGACTCTCTCTCTCTCTCTCTCTCTCTCTCTCTCTCTCTCTCTCTCTCTCTCTCTCTCTCTCTCTCTCTATATATATATATATATATATGTTGTCCCTATAAATTTCCAATTTTTGTGTATACTCCTTGATCAGCGGCTTCTTACAAATACCTTATTAAAATTCAGATTTCATAATGCAACATTGCATAAAAAGATATTCTTCCGGGGGAATATGTAACTAAATATTGAAGAAAAAAAAAAGCCTCATGCTCTAAGCAATATACCAAAAGGATTGGTAATATTCTGAGTCTCTGACATAATGGTAACATAAAAAGAAAGAAAGTTTCATCAAACTTAATCCATGTTGATCGCACAAGTTGATGGATCACTTAAACTTCATGCAGACCTTATGCATGCTTTCCTGCTGGGTGGAAAATCCAAGTGAAGATGCATTAAAGTTTCACCTCGCTAGAATACCTGATTATCTATGGGTTAGTGAAGATGGCATGAAAATACGGGTAATTTCTATAACTTAATTTATGAGATCTTCTGTGAAACATTTTACTTGTATGAAAAATTGTTACTACAAAAAAAAAAATA
The DNA here is from genome assembly GCA_029204045.2 of Tillandsia leiboldiana. Lineage (NCBI taxonomy): Eukaryota > Viridiplantae > Streptophyta > Magnoliopsida > Poales > Bromeliaceae > Tillandsia > Tillandsia leiboldiana. The sequence goes on along the minus strand of CM055072.1, from coordinate 1,336,444 downwards.
TTCAGCTTAATAGCAAAAAATAAATATATATATTTGACTGTCTCTAACTCAACTTAATGCCTATTTGGACCTAGCTCCTGTAGAACTGCTACAGTGGGAAACTTAAATAAACTTCTGAACCCCAAAAGCTAAAAGCAGACATGGAGCTTCTGTTGTAGTTGGAAATGGTAAGAATTACATGGGTGGAAACGTTTTTAGAGCTTACTTGAATAGCTTTACTCAAAAAATCTTCTGCAGTTACACTAGAGAGGCAGAACGAATGCTTTAATTTAGTCTCTTGTAATGGTTTCATGTGGTTACCATCTATTTGTAGTCTTGTGGGAGTCAATTGTGGGAAGCAGCTTTGGCAGTCCAAGCAATTTTAGCATGCAATCTCGCAGAGGAATGTGGAAGCACTTTGATGAAAGCACATGAATACATAAAAAGCTCGCAGGTTTTATCCCTCTTAACTTAATGGAAATATACCAAATTCTTACCTTGTTTCTGGATGAGAGATAACTCTCGCCCCACCCACCGGTACTTAGCTGCTTTGATAAGAGAAACTCGCAACCCTTACGAATGCTTGTGCTGTTGTTATAGCTCTTTCCAGCAGCAGCTAGACCTTCTATTGCAAACCATGGGGAAAAAAGAGCTTCTTAGGTTTGGATCATGGGGAATTTGCTACGCATATGGAACATGGTTTGCAATAGAAGGTCTAGCTGCTGCTGGAAAGAGCTTCTTAGGTTTGGATCATGGGTAAAAAGAGCTTCTTAGGTTTGGATCATGGGGAATTTGCTACTAATGGGGAATTGAAGGAAGGTAAGTGGGAATGACAGGGTGTCATTGAAGGAAGGAAGTGGGAATTAGCTTATAGCATTGCAAATTCAGATCTTGACCAAAAGAAACCCATTCAAAATTTTAGGAAGAACTTTGCTACTAATGGGTAAAAAGAGCTTCTTAGGTTTGGATCATGGGGAATTTGCTACTAATGGGGAATTGAAGGAAGGTAAGTGTCAATGACAGGGTGTCATTGAAGGAAGGAAGTGGGAATTAGCTTATAGCATTGCAAATTCAGATCTTGACCAAAAGAAACCCATTCAAAATTTTAGGAAGAACTTTGCTTCAAAACCCCCAATTTTGACATAGCACATTTACAGTTTACTACCCTATAGTTCAAAGTATAGCACTTTGCCCTACTATAGTTTATGTTTACGTTTCCGTAGGAAGCTTCCAATACAAAAAACGTAGCAAAGTGCTACATTTATAGATCGCAAGGTCGTAAAGCGTCACATTTTTACCACCGTGTCCTTTATTATGCGCACTTTGCTATTCTTTCTAATGGTGGGCCCTCAAAGAAAAGTAAAACAATAACCCTAGGAGGATAAAATGCTATACTTTAAATCACAAGATAGTAAACTACAAATGCACTATACACTATACCAGGAGACGTCTTTAAAGTTGTTCCTAAATTTGATATTTAGTTTATTGTTAAAAGCAAGAAATAATTAAATGATCAAAAAAAAAGGGGCCCAAAAGGAGGGGCATAATTGACTACTCATATAATGAACCCAGATCAAAATAGATGAAAATAATTACTACAAAAGTCTGTTGGCTATTTATTTACGGATTAAAAATAAGTCCAACTTCCTGTCCGTGACAATAGGCTCAAGAGACTAATAAGTTGAGTTGGGTGAGCCCAATAAATTGAGTGGGGCTGCGGTCCACAATAAACCTAACGGCAAGAGGCCCAACAATAGACCCAACGTCCAGGTGGGTTGAGTCCAGTCGAGACCCGTGGGCGCTGTGTCTGTACGTTTTAAGTGAATTGATTGCGTATTTCTAACAGCTCGAGTTTTTTGAATTAATGGTTAGCGCCAACGATCCGACGAAATCAACCTCAATTGAAACGATTTTAACAACATATCACAACTTTTCACTGATTAAATCTGCTCCTAATTTAAGAAGAGAAATGCACTTTACTTTTAACTGATTAAATTAATTCAATTGGAACCATTTTAACTACATATCACAACTTTTGACTGATTAAATTAATTCAGTTGGAACCATTTTAACAACACATCACAAATTTTAACTGATTAAATTCACTCCTAATTTAAGACAAGAAATGCACTAAAAACAGATGAAAATAATTACTACAAAAAATCCATTTCAATTGGAACCATTTTGACAACATATCATAAATCATTAATAATTAAATTAACTCCTAATTTTAGACGAGAAACGCACTAAAAATAGATGAAATTGGTTACCACGGAAAATCCACTTCAATTGGGACCATTTTAACTACATTTCACAGCTTTTTTACTTATCAAATTAGCCCTAATTTAAGACGAGAAACGCACTAAAAATCGGTGAAACTAATTACGACAAAAAATCCACCTCAATTGGAACCATTTTAACAACAGATCACAACTTTTAAGTGACCAAATTAGCTCCTAATTTAGGACGAGAAATGCCCCAAAAAAGATTGATCTGTGCCCTATTACTGTGCGGTAACAACAATTAATGAGTAAAAATTCCAAAAACATATATATTTAATTAAGAATCTAACCTCTTAGTTGAAGGCGATTTGGATCTTCCTCTTTTTCCTCTCACTGCTTCTTACTCTTCTCAGGGTTTCGATTGTGTGGAATGATTCGACATTTTTTAACTGGGTCGTTCATTGTTGGTGATTTTTGCAAGCTGGTCCACATTTTATACCATTTTGAAGAATAGTCCCTGTTGGGTGTCTCTTTGCAAAAGAAAATGAACATGTCCTGGCTAAATTACACTTTTGGTCCTCATATTTTGAGGACACTTATTACTTATTAACTTCCCAAATTTTAATTTGCTGCAATATTATTAGAGCAATACTACCTGTACACCCCGAAGGGGTGTACATCATACACCTCCACCATTTTAATGGTGGCGATACTTTTTACGGGTCACATCAAGTGACCCATCATCACACCCCCACCCTTAGATGGGTGGGGTGTATGATGTACACCCCGAAAGGGATGTACACATAGCATTTTCCATATTATTATTAGGGGCAATTTCCTACGTACCCCTAAAAATTTCTTTATTTTCAGATTTACCCCTCTTAGAAGGCTAATATTAAAATTACCCTTCTTACGTTCCAACTTCTTTCCAAAATACCCCTGAAGTTAAACTCTGTTAGTATACCATTTGAAACTGCCGTTATCTGTGTGTAATTACTATTTTGCCCTTTCAAATATACCCTAAACCCTAAAACCCTAAAACCCTAAACCCCTAAACCCTAAAACCCTAAACCCTAAACCCTAAAACCCTAAACCCTAAACCCTAAAACCCTAAAAAATCCTAAACCCTAAACCAGGGCAAAATAGGTATATCTATAGTTTTCAACTCCGATTATTATTTAACTCTAATTTAACACTAGTTAACTTAACAAAGGAAACGGTAGGGGTATTTTTAATAACGGTGGAACGTATGAAAGGTATATTGGAAAGAAAAAAATAAGAGGGGTAAATCAGATATTTCTTCATATTTCAGGGGTACACAGGTAATTATCCCTTATTATTATTATGTGACAATTACTTATGTATCCTGAAAAGTTTTTGATTTTTTTATTTATCTTTTAAGTTAAAAATTTAATATTAAAAATATTTTTTAAAATATTTCAAAATTTTTTAAATATATTCAAATTTTGTTAGTAAACAGTTAGTAAGGTCGTTTTTCTATAAAATTACTATTTTATCCTCTCGAATATATCATTCTACTGTTACCGAAAAATATTCGAATTATATATTTAAAATAAAAAAAATTTTAAAAATTAAAATATTTTTGAAATATTAAAAAATATATATTATTATAATTGATGCTATAAAAATATAATATTATTATAATTTAAATCATATTAATAATTAAAATACCACATCACTATTGCAACTACTACATTAATGACAAAAGTATCAAATTTTTGAGCACTGGGTTTTGACTTTTCAAAAATGGTCAAATTTTTTAAAATTAGGAGTCAGATTCCAATGATTTAGGCATTATTGTATTTCTCTTATGTGGTATAATTTAATATTAGATTAGATTACTCAAAATATGAGATTAGTGTATAATTAATCTTAGCAATAATGTAAACACAAATGGCACAGATAATAATAATTGGTGATACAATTAGCAATTTATTTCCAATTTTTTTTAGAATTAAAAAGAATAAGCTCAATATATAAAATCATTAACAGGCATAGAGAGAGAGATCTGGATCTGGATCTGGATCAATGTCCATCAAAACTTAAATACAAGATAACATCTAAACATTCCGAACTTTCGCAGGCGTAAACAGAAGTATATGTATAACCGAGAAGAAACCAGTCGAATCGCGACGACGAAAGTTACACATTATACACGACCGTCCTCGTCCTCGTTCTCGTCCTCGTCCTCGTCGATCGAAGCATTTACATTTTTGTTTCGCGCGGTTGCAGGAGAAAATGGCGATTCTGCGTGCAGCTGATACCTGTCGGAATCTGGCGACGGGGCGAACAGCTTATTATACTCCATCGGGGGTTCGCTTCTGCTTCTCCCGTTTCCGGGCCTTGTTCTTCTGCTTTTAGGGTGGGCCGAGGCCGGGGCCGGGGTCGAGACCGGGGTCGGGGCCGGGGCCGGGGCCAGCCCATTTTCGCCCTCAATCTTGTTTGGATGACTCTGGGGTTGCTTCGGGACCTCGTAGAGTGTCACTGCGCTGCTGAAGCTCTGAAGAAGCATGTTTTCTCGGCTCTCAGGCAATTCCTGCAGGCTTTCTAGAGTTTCGACCACTTGGGTCATCACCGGACGGCCTTTCGGGTTTTGGCTGAGGCAACGGTAGGCCAGGTTGGCGACCTCAGTTGCGACGCGTGTTGAGTATTGGCCGTCCATTCTCGGATCGATGATCTTGAAAAGCTTTCGGCTGTGGATGAGAAGCGGGCGAGCCCACTCGACAAGGTTATGCTCGCGGCTCGGCCGGCTCTTGTCCATTGCTCTTCGCCCGATGACCATCTCCAGCAGCACGACGCCGAACCCGTAGACGTCGCTCCGCGCAGTCAAATGGCCTGCGGGAGATCAAACAATTACCTTCGTCAAGAGCAGTGTATGACTTTGCTCTACAACCGCTAAAATATACATCGTAAATTATTCATAAAACACAATAAAATGATTTTTTTTTTCTCTCTTTTGAGAAGACTCACCGGTCATCACATACTCAGGAGCCGCGTATCCGTAGGTCCCCATGACCCGAGTCGAGACATGGGTTTGGTCTCCCATGGGCCCCTCCTTTGCGAGGCCAAAGTCGGAAAGTTTCGCATTATAGTCCTGCGAGGAAAGAGAAAAAAAAAAGAAGAAGTTTTGAGTTCTAATAAGATCACATATTATTGCAAAACGAAAACGAACCAACTTAAAGAAGTGGGTTTACATACGCAAGAAATTTAAGATTTTGCGTAGATGAATCTCTACAAATGTTATAATAGATGTTGTCGAGCAAGATTAATACTACTCAAAATAGAGAACGATGTCGAAAGAGGTACACCAACCGCATCTAGCAAGATGTTTGATGTTTTGAAGTCGCGGTAAATTATGGATCGTTCCGCCGCATGAAGATAAGCAAGCCCTTTCGCGGCGCCCAGGGCAATCTTCATACGAGTGGACCATGGCATCGTAAGGCAGACCCCTATTGAAACATTCAAAGAGTGAGATGAAAGAACTACGGAATCTCGCACTAAAAACGACCACTGTTTGTGATTCAGTTTCGCTCTGCGAGAGTTGTGTCGTTCACTGTATTCAATTTCGACGATTCGTATCTTTTATTGATTCATTCACAAATTTCTAAGATTGCATATTCTAAAATCATGCCACGAACTACTGAGTGCCGAGAACTGGAACATACGGCGAAAAAGGTGCTTTTCGAGGCTGCCACAAGCCATGTACTCGTAGACGAGAAGCCTGTGGGCACCCTCGCAGCAGTAACCGATAAGTTTGACCAAATTAGGATGGCTCAACTGCCCAAGATAGTTGACTTCTGCCTGGAAAAAAGAGAAAAAAAAATAGAACCAATCATCAATCAGCAATCTTTAACTTAACATGAATCAAACATCTTGCCACCATCAATTTAAATAAGGATTCGGGGGGTCCATCCAATTCCCGGGCGGAAGTTGGTTATGTACTAGAAAAGTGTTTTAAAGAGGTATATTTCTGTCCGTAATCATCATGGGTTAATTGCATACGACTCCCTGTAAACATATCGAATAGCAAATATATCCCTACAAAGTTCAACTTTTCATATTTATCCTTTCAAAAATCCTAAGTTATTCATATATATTCCTCCGGTTTATTATCGTTAGTTCACTGTTTATTTTTTAACAGATTATATGTAAAAGGACAGTTTTGCCCTTTCAAAAATATACAGAAATATCTGAAAGGGTAAAAAAGTAAATTTACCTCACTAACTAACCAAGATTAACTATTTAACCTATGGTTAACTAGATTTTTCTAAAAGAGATAGACGGTAAGGATATATATGAATAACGTTGGACTTTTGAAGGGATAAATATGAAAAGTTGAATTTTGTAGGGATATATCTGCTATTCGATATGTTTATAGGGAGGCGTATGCAATTAACCCTAATCATTACTAGAAAAGTATATTTGTAAATTAAAGATAAGAATAGTCAGGATTCTTTGCCGAAAAAAAAAAAAAAATTTACCAGCCATTCCTTGTCGCCCTGATATCCATCCGGATTAAGCACTTTAACAGCGACTTGCGTTGATTCAAAACCCGCCCTGACACTCTCGTCAACGACTCCTTTATACACGATACCGAATCCGCCCTCCCCAAGAATCTGATCAGGCCGAAAGTTCTTGGTTGCCGCTCTCAACTCGCTGTAAGTGAATATGTTCACGTTTCCATATCCAGCTGTTTGTCTCAAGTCTTCCACGTCTTTTGGCGGGGCCAAGGCACTGACCACAACTGTAGAACCGGATTTGGCTTGTTTCAACGAGGAAGTGGATTGCCCCAATATAGCTGAGAAAAATTAATGAACAAAATTACGGATAGAAAAAATGGTTAATGTAGTTTATTTTGCAGCTATAGATTTATGAAGGGTTAAAACGCAGGAAACCCACTAATAAATCTCAGAACTTATATCTTACCCCACTTACCCATAAGAAAAGCGCACGCTCTTTTCGGTAACGGTAGAAAAAATGGTTAATGTAGTTTACTTATTATAAAGTCTATAGCAACTTAGCAAGACAAATCACACAATGAGGTCAGAGACTCAGAGCGCACTGTCAGGAGCTAAACTTTTTGTGCGGATTTCTCCTTTGCAAAACTACCAAACTCCAAAGGGGAAGAACCTCGTGAGGTTTTACTACATAATCTAGAAGCTTCTTCTCAAGACATCAGACGCGGAAGCCGAAGAGTCCCGAGACTGTTCAAGTTTCTAGGGTAATAAATGGTAGACTCTTGGGAGCTCGTAGCCTCCACTTTTAGCTTATGCTTGTACGCCACTTGGCATCTTTTCATTAGATAGGTGGGCGGCGAGTGGTCTATATAAGGTTGTGACCTCCACCCCCTTTAGGAAGGAAGAAACAGTAGTAGCTTTCTAATTCCAGAAATACAATTACTCTTTTTCAAACTCTCTCTCTTGCAATCGAACTTTGGGCGAGTAGGTCCAAGTTCACAAGAGATGGTGTAGGCTTGCTCACTTCGCGAAGGAAGGCGAGCGCCGCACGGGCTTCTTAAGCAATTTTGCTTAAGTCCGTGACAGCACGCTCTTTTCTTGTATGTATGAAGAATTTTTACTTCAACGTCTTTCACATGTTACAGCCGCATCACCAATCCACAACTTGCAGAATTCATAGAGATTCAACATGAATCGATGCTTAGCTTTTACTGGGTTACTGCAGTATTTACCTCACAAGGATAAAGTTATACACTTCACAATAAGTTTGTAATTTTGCATAATAAATCTGTCGAACCAGGACTTCGTTGAACTAAACTGTGGTGAATCTGGCGGCAGCTTGATAAGTCTATATTCGAACCAACGCCGGTCGTGTTTCTTTTTATCGCGAATGGGGATTTAAGAGGGACACGAACCCTCATGATTTATAAAATCAACCGATTTTCCTCTTGGTGCAGATTTCATTGTCGTCAGTATTAATATATAGAACAGGGAGTATCATAAAGTCCAATACTCCATTTACTTGACTTCGACATTGGTGGAAAAAATTATAGAAAATAAAAGAAAATCAATCAGTTTATAAAAATTCTAGAACACATAATAAAACAAATCCTCACTTCCTACACAATCTGCAGGTCCACTATCAAAGGTCAAAGACTGAGAAACCAACAAAAGAGAGAGAACAAATCCCTCCTACTGAGGACATATAAAATACTCAAACCGGACATATTCTTATCGCCAATTTAAGACATGCCAACAACTCTTTGATTAGTTTTACTCTCCTTACCCACCTTAGATAATTTTTTGCTTGATTCTTATTTCTGGAATTGTTAATTTGTAGCCTCGTAGCTGCAGTTTCTTTTCTTTCTTACACTTCTTAAACTAGATTTTTTAACCTATATAATCGCACAAGCATTAAGAAAAGAACAATTAAGTTGCTCCTAAACAAATAAAATCTATTTATATCCTGACTTAATTATAGAAATCGGCCCCATTTCAATTACTTACTGATCATCTAAATTTATAGTTAGGTCCAAACTAACATAATTATTATATAATTCAACTCTATTAATTAGATTTTACAATAAAAAAAAAATAAACATAATTATGAATTTACAATAAAATTCATAATCAAAACTCGCTAATTTTTTTCCCATTCGCTAAGATTAATGATTTGAATCATTCGATCAGCGATTGATCATTATTTCATTCAAAAATAATAATTAGAGCCATGAAATTTGACGAAATCGTCGATTAATTTAACAAAAAATTCCGATTTGAATTCACCAAAATGTCTCAGATCATGACAAAAAATGGAAGTTGCCGGGGTCTATTTCAAAATAGCGAAAAGCAAAGGGGTCTCGCTACATTTTTTTTTAAAAAAAAACCTCTAATCTCTGCAAAAATTAGCAACTTTTTCTTCACCAAATCAAGCTTCGTGGATCAAATTGAAATGGAAGGCAAGTTTTGATCGAATTGCACGAAATGTTGGTGGGGTTTTTATGATCTCAACCCACAAAAATCGAACAAATTTGGAAAAATAGCTCCAGAAAAGCAAGATCAAGTGAGATTTCCTCGCCAAATCAAACTCGCAGATCGAATTCGAATTAAGAAACAAGTTCTTGGCCCAGCGGGATCAAATTACACAAAATGCAAGTGAGATTTCTACGGATTCAACCCGAGAAAATCAAATAAAATAGAGAAAAATAAAAATTGCATCAAAAAACCCTAAGATCGAGCGAGAAGAGCCAAATCACCTTGCCGCCTCTGGAGCTGGAGCTCCTCCAACGACAAGCACCCGCCCATTCCGGCGCCGATCCCGCTCAAACCCCAACCCCCATCAACGACTCCTCAGATCCATCCCAAATCGCATCAAATCGCAGCCCCTCTCGATTTCTCTCGGCGAAATTAGGGTTCTTCGGAATCTCTCTCTCTCTCTCTCTCTCTCCGCTCCTCCTCGTCGCTTTTTTTTTTACGAATTTTTCCGATTATTTTTGAGTAATTATTTTTAAGCACAAAAAAAAATAAATTATATATATATATAAATAATTTAATTTTTATAAAAAAAAAAATTAAAAAAAAATTGTGAGGGGTTTATTCCCTCGAAAAAGAAGGCGCGGAATTCGCTGCAAAAAATGATGAAAGGAAAAGGAAAGATGCCCGTTGGGCTTAATAATGTATTTTGGGTTAAGATAATGCCCCTGGGGTTTCTTATAATTACGATATTACCACCGAAGGATAATTTTTTATAGCTCCCATGTAAGAGCAATGGAAAATGCTAGATGTACACCCCAAATGGGGTGTACATCTTACACCCACCCCATTCTAGGGGTGGGTGAATTCCACTCGTCACATCGAGTGACGAGTGGATGAATACCCACCCTAGGATGGGTGGGTGTAGGATGTACACCCCATTTGGGGGTGTACACCTAGCACTACTCAAGAGCAATAGCCGTTCGATTGGAAAATAAATATTAAAAAATAAAATAAAAATTATTGTCTCCGTTTTAACCGACTCTTCTAAAATAGTCCAAGAGAAGGAATAACAATTATTTCTAGTGGGAACAATCTATTTCTATTATTTTTTTAAATCTTTTAAAAAATTTAAATTAAAATTTTAAAATTTTAAATTTATAAAATTTTGAATTTAAATTTTTTTTATTTTATAAATTTTAATTTTTTATAAATCTAAAAATTTTAAATTTTATACATATTTTTAAATTTTTTTATAAAATTTTTTTAATTTATACAAATTTAAAAATTAATTTTTTTTACATCCTCTTTTGCATATTTTTCGAGATAATTAAAATTTAAATTTTTAAAATAAAGTTTAAATTTTTAACTTTAATTTTTAATAAATTAGAAAATTTAAACACTAAAATTTAAACTTTAATTTATACAAATATGAATTATTATTTAATTAATATTTTATATTAATTAATTAGATAAAATATTATTATTTTAAAATTATAATTACTCTTTATTCTCACTATTCCAATTTACCTATTCAGACATTATTTTTCATATTCTCAAAAAACAATTCAAGTTTTATTCAAATGCAAATTTGATTTTATTCCTGCTTATTTGTGAACTTATACCTACGGGTGGCAATCCAGCTCGCTGTTCGCGAGCCAGCTCGTGTTCGGCTCGAAATGAGCTTGAGATCAAATCACTCGTGTAGTAAACGAGCCGAACACGAGCTGGGTCAGCTCGCTCGTGTTCGGCTCGATAACGACTCGAATATATATATATGAGCAATGCTACATGTACACCCCGAAGGGGTGTACATCATACATCTCCATGATTTTAATGGTGACGATATTTTTTACGGGTCACATCAAGTGACCCATCATCACACCCCCACCCTTAGATGGGTGAGGGTGTGAGATGTACACCCCTTACGGGTGTACACATAGCATTTTCCTATATATATATATATATATATATATATATATATATATATATATATATATATATATATATATATATATTACTATTTAAATTTTAAGCTATTAATTTTTTATAAATTATATTTTTTAAATTTTTTTTTCAGTTTTACGTCTAATAATAGGAATGAAAATCAAACTTGTTGTTCGCGAGCCAGCTCGTGTTCGGCTCGTTTATTAACGAGTCGAACACGAGCCGAATTTTTCAGCTCGATATTTAAACGAGCCAGCTCGTGTTCGGCTCATTTATTAAACGAGCCGAACACGAGCCGACCCCAGCTCGCTCGCGTTCGGCTCGTTGACACCCCTACTTATACCTATCTCAGGTATAAAAAAATTTATACCTTTCAAATTTCTCCTCGAATCAAACGGGATTTTACGAATATATTTTTTATTCGACATATTTACAGGAAGCGATATGAAATTAATCCTTTTTATTTAGCCTTTTAAAAGACTAATATTAAAAATACATTTTTAGTTATATTCTATTATAGTGAATTGTTGCACACATCATTATTTCTATAAAATTACTATTTTATACTTTCAAATATATCCTTCTATTTTTATCATTTTTTTTTGCTCTTAATTTAGAAAAATAAAAATATTTTAAATTTTTTTGTCTTTTTAAATATACATTTATACTGTCAGCAACTTTTTTTATATACCCTTAAATTAGGAATAAAATAGATATTTTATTTTTTTTAACTTGAATTTAATCGGAGATGATGCTACCAGCATTATACAATGAGTATATTTGAATTAAAAAAAAAAAGAAATAAATATAATATTTCAAAAGTATATAGGGGTATATAGGTAATTATCGCTATAAGATATGTTTGTTTCACTTTGATTTTTTTTTTTTGTTTGTTTAGCAGAGGATGAAGTTCAAATTGAACTAGATTTTAAAATGAATCAAGGTTTATGTGAAAATTACTTTTGGTTTTACAATTTGTTTCTATAGATGTGGAACCAAAGTGCTCTTACTGGTTCACTATTTTGTTTTACATAATATCCATAGTTAATATTTTATTTTATTTTAGGCTAAATTATAAAAAAAAAAAAATCGGTAAAATTTTATTTGTTTCATTTTTTTCTCATAATTTTTAAAAATTTATATTTTTCTCTCTCCTAATTACGAAATTATACACTTACCTCCTGCCGTTATTATTCTGTAAGATTCTGTGATCCTGTGATTACATTTAATATGCTGCAGTATTATCGCTGCAGTCATTGTAGCTGGGATTTGCTTATCAACAGTATCAACCCTTCAACCACTTATGGAACGATGACGGTAGGAAGATAAGTGTATAATTCTATAATTAGGAGGGAGTAAAGTGTTGATTTTTAAAAATCGGAGGATAAAATAAAAAAAATGAAATTTTACAAAAAAAAAATCTATAATTTATCTTTATTTTATTATTATTATTATTTTAACGTAGTTGACTTTGGCTCGTCTCTAGACTATAGTCAGAGTTTCGATCATAAATAAAGTTTCGACAAATTAAATAATAAAAATAAATATTTACGGTTGAAAAACTATTTATTTCTCTCCACTTTTGGTGAAACGAACCTTGTTGTTAAGTTAAATTCACTTATAACTTTATTTTTTAAAATACCATAATTGACTTCATTCTGAGTAGTGCCATATGGTAAAGAAAAAAAAGTAGAAGTAATTATCAAAAAATGAAGGGTTAATTTTCATATAGTTCTCTGTAAACATATCCGTTTAGACCAAATTTTTCATCAGATGACACGTGGCGTACACCGTCGGCTAAAATCATCAGCAGATAAAAAAAAGGGTCAACCGAAGAAGGGCCCGCGTCCTGATCTGGATCGGTTTCAGTCGTGTAGAAGCACAGCACGCTACGCCCGCCATCGGCTGAGGGTATCAGCCGACGGGAGAAACAGTCGACAGAAGAATCTGCCGACGAAATGAGACACGGATCACTCAACACCGATTTCGGCTGACAATACCCACTAGACCTTTCCAGTCAATCGACAAAAAAGGCAGGAATCGGAGTCCGTGTGCAGGAATTCAAACCGATAAAGAAAAGATTTCGAAAAGGGATACGACGCGAATTCCGCAATTAATCCGGAAAGGCAAGTGGCGTCCAGTATCGGAAGATGCCGAGGATCATGTTCTGGCACAACGGATGAGGGAATGAATTTAGACGGAAAACTGCTTCTATCCTATAGACTCAGAAGGAAGTAGTTAGGGATTTCACGACTATTCTCCTCAAATCACGCCGATAATTCAAATCGACGCCTAATAAAAAAGAATTAATTTACTGTACTGTTTAAATTTGTCACATTACTATTAAAAACATTACACTTTTTAATAAAAAATCACATTATTATCCGACATGTTGTACAATTTAAGCTACCACTGCAGAATTTAACGACATCAAAATATTTTTTTCTGCGTTACATTATTTAATTTTTTATTACACTATTTAAAAGAATATTACACTCTTTTTTTTCTTTTCTTTTTTTTACTTTAATTAGTTTTATAAATTTTATTTAAAAATACGTCACATAATTTGACTATATATTGTATTATTTTATAAGATGTGGAGCAATTTGACTATATATATTTGTATTTATTTATCAAATTGCTCTTTTGGTAGTATTTTTGTATTGCATTTGTTTTAAAACTCAACAAATTTTAAAACTTTTGTGAATTTTATTTTTGAAAATAATTTTACACGGAAAATACTGAAAAGCCCGATGAATGAAAATTGAGAATTCACAAATTAATAAATTGAGAGATTTGATAGTAAAATTAAAATTTTAAAAATTTATACATATAGAGTTTGACTGGAATGCTATCGGTAATAAACGGACTCCGTTACTATCAATTTGTTTTCGATGATGGAGCCTCGAAATCGACGATCATTGACCTAATTATCAAAGAGTTGTAAAATTTATAATTTTATAAATAGATAGAGACATTTGCTTGTTTAATGGTATAAAAAAATTTAAATCAATTGAATTTTAGTTTTTTTTTAAAAAAATATATTTAAAATAAGATATATATACTTTCGATCTCGATTACAAGACTCATATCATCACTTTTTGAATGATATTTATTTTCAGCCATTCATTTTTGTGTCTACTTAATAAACAATAAAAGAATATCGAAAAAAAATAAAAGAATATCTGAAAAGTTTAATTTTCAGATAGTTTAATTGGTCTAAATCATATTTAACGGTATTTGTTGATGTAAATACACGAAATAGAGGTTAGACTACAACAAAATATTAAAAGGTGTCAATGAGTTGATCAAATCGAGACACGGATATCTCGCTCTTTTTAAAGAGATTCAAGCTCTCTGTGGTAGGCAAAACCTTCGAACCGATGCAGCAGAACACTGACTTGTCCCCTCCAAGATACAGCGGTTCAACCCTCGTCGTGTGGCTTTACCAGTGGCTTCACCAACTCTGTACAAATAGATGAGCCTAAAGCTCTACAAAAAAAAATACATTTTCTTTGACCACTGTCTTTCTCAAATAATATAGTTTTTTTTTTAGTCTTTTTGATCTTTGTATTGGTATGTATTAAGAGAGTAGAAAATCTCTCTTTATATAGGTTTTACATGCTATAAGTTACTAGGTAAATTTATTAACATTATTAAGTATGAAAGTTATAAGAATAAAATTTTCTTTCAAAACCACACTAGGTTACAAATGTTGTTAGCTTCTTCAACAAGTTCAAAAGCATAGTAAATAATAAATTCGCCCTGAATGCAAAAAAACCTCCATAATAAATATATTAAGAGCCCGTTTGGATACGTAGTAAAATAATTTTATGAAGTTTAAATACTACTAGTGTAGTGACCCGCGCGATGCAGCGGACATATATTATTATAGCTAAATTTATACCAAATTTATTGCTACAATATAAACAAATTGTTCTAAAATCTCGATATAGATCAATTCAATATCAAATCACGGAATGAAATCATGCTACGACAAATTTAGGGCACTCACCAGGATCTCGCCCTTTTGCAACAATATAATCATGTGTTGAATTACGATTTACCGGAGAATCAGAGAAATGCACTAGCAGACAAAAGATAAATCGTTGTAATAAATCGCCAACGATTTCTGCAAAAAAATAAAATAAAATTGATAAAAAATTAAAATACGTACATAGTAAGTGATAAAATAAAGTATTAGGTAAAAAAGTTGTATTAGGGTTTACAGCAAAACCAAATAGAAAAATCTGATATAGGTTCCTGAGGCAAAATAAAATAAAATTGCATGATGTTTCTATAAAGAATCGCTCACAAAGAATCAAAAGAAAGGGGCGGCGATTTTTATCTCTCGAGGTGGCGACGCACTTGAAGACAACGGCAGCACGCTCCCACGTTCTATGGCTGGGCAATGTCAGCAACAGGGCGCGAAAAACTCCACCAAGATCACCCGAGCAGAGCCCAAAACCAACCACCAAAACTCTTGATTCAACACTCAAATTGAAGGATTTGCCACTGCTGCCGCCGTCACATCGATCTCCACAACCATTGCCTACGCCTCTGACTCCACCATCACCGTCTTGGTTTCCACCGCCATCACGTTCACCGCCTCCACCACCGCTACGACCACGCCGCCGAAGCATCTTGTATGGGGTCTATAAAAACTCCACAAAGAAAAAAAGGAGGTAGGGCTGTGGAGAGTTGGGAGAAACGGATGGCATATAAAAAGAAAATGCAAATTAACACCATGCGTAATTAACTTATTAAATTAAATGACAATTATGATTTGTTGAAATATTAAACGTCACCACCACCACAATAATTAATACTGTGAGGTCACAATACCATATTAAATATGGAGATTATTATTAAATTAATCAATGTATGCATGTGGGGAGGTGAAGGGACGGATGTTAGAGAAGAAAAGACATTGAGGGAAGGCGAGAGGTTGTGCTGCGGAGAAGGAGAGAGAGAGAGAGTAGACTATTATTGTAAAAAAAAAAAAAAATTAAAATTATTTTAAACTATGGAGAATGCGCCACGTCATCTTAAAAATATGAGAATTCATAGTATGGTATAGATGGTTTTACTCCAGATGAAATTCGGTATTATGTAACTCTAAAAAAATTCTACGGTTTATTTTAAAGACGGTTTGGATGCATATTATATAATTTAACAGATTCTCTGATATTTTTAAAAAATTAGTTATTATGGAGTTCAAATTTTAAAAAAAATAGCGATTAAATATATTTAGATTTAACAACTAAAATGTTAGAAATATTTTAAATATAATTATGGCATTAAAAATTATGACATTTAATTATGACATTAAAGTATGACATTAAAATAGTAATTTGTAATTCAAAATTTATGATATTAAATTATTAATACAATTCATTCGAAATTTGAAAAATTATGATATTAAATTACTAATACAATTCATTCCGTGACTCCTCTCCGACCACGGCGATGCGAGGGTTGATGCGAAAGAAAAATTTTATCTAGTGTAGATGTGGAGAAAAAAACTCAGTTGTTGGGTTGGGATGTTGGAATGTTGAAAAAAAACTAAAAAACTCTGCTGCAGTGAGTGGTCAGGAAAGAGAAGAGGCAGGTAATGGTAGGGTTGGGATATTTGGTTGGGTTGGGGTATTAGGGCGTGCGGAGTCGGCAACGGTGTGGTTGGGGTATTTGGTAGGGTTGGGGTATTTGGTGGGGTTGGGGTTATTAGGGCGCGCGGAGAAAAATATAGTTGGTGGTGGTGTTGGGGTGTTGAGCCTGTAGAAAAGAACACAGTTGGACGGTTGTGTAGAGGGAAGAGTGGGGTTGGGGTGTTGGGGGCGTGCAAAGAAGAATATAGTTGTACAGTTGTGGAGAGGGAAGAGGTGGGTGGGTATAGAGAGGGAAGAGATAAGTGGTGGGAGAAAAGAGGTGTGCGATGATGTGAGAAAAAAAAAATGAGAGTTAGTTGCGGCCCGAAAAATAAAATTTGAATTTTCTAAAAAAAATATTAGATTTTACTTTTACCCTATTTTTTAGAGTATAGCGTAACTATACGCTAATTTATTTATGTATTTTTAAATTCTCCAAACACTTCATAAAATTTTTTTCCTATACCTGTAGTATAGTTAAACTATGCTCTAAAATATAAAATATCCAAACGGGCCTTATTACAACAGTATTGATTATCGTTTTGAATGCCCTATCATCAAAAATAAATTTATTTGTTTTCAACGATGGAGATTCTAAATCGACAATCATTACCGTTAAATATCATCTGAATCACTGAAACTATTTAAAAATTAAATTTTAAATTTTTTTAATATTATTAATCAAATAATTATAAAATTATAAAATTTATATTTTTAATATTACATATAAAACACGTTACTCATTTAACATATAAAAAAAAACTAATTCAAACAAAAAAGTGATGTGTAACGATAGCTAAATCGTTTTATTTAACAGGATCAGATAAAAAATAAATAAATAAATAAATAAATAAAACATTACGTACAGAGGCCAGTTAGAACGCACAGACAAAATAAATAAAAAAATAAAAAATAAATAAAATAGTCTAATCACAGCAATGAGTTGACTCGTTGACAACAAAATAATCTTAAAAATATATCATGCAACGCGTTTTTTGGTTGACTTTAGACTCTTTCTCTCTCTTCTTTCTCTCTCCTCATATTACTAATTTTTTATTTTTTGGGATAAAAATGTATAGAGACCCTAGCCCATTTTGATTGAGCCTCCTCAACTTTGGAATTTTTTAATCAAATTTAGCGACTTTATAAAAATTTAAAATTAATTTTATTTATAAACATATCGTATAACAGATATACTTTTATAAAAAATTTAAATTATTTATATATATTTTTCTGATTTATTACTATTAGTTTATAATTTATTTTTTAACATAATATAAAAAAAATATCAATTTTATCCTTATAAATATGTCTTTTTAAAAATTCAACAATAATATCTAAAAGAGTAAAAAAATAAATTTACCTCAATTACTAATCAAAATTAAATATTTAACTTATAGTTAACTATATTTTTCTAACAGATAAATTAACTGTAGAAACATATATGAACAACTTATAATTTTTGAAAAGATAAATATGAAATATTAAATTTTATAGGAATAATTTTTTTTTTTGAGAAAAATATAACACGTTACTCGCTTTATTAATAAGGTAAATGAACTAGGTAACACTACTGAGATAACTGGGTATCGAGAAAAAAAAAAAAAAAAAAAAAAAAAAAAGAAAAAAAAGTGTGACGTTTCCCAAGTGACTATCACAAAACTTCTTAAAGGGTGGCGTTCCCTACGCATCGATCACACACATCAAACTGTCCCCCGAGCATCTCCCACTGTTTACTTAGTCTTTTGGCCCAGTCAACCGCTAGAAGGGGATCAGTATCTGTAAGTTGGAAGATCACTTTATTCCTAATGGACCAGATGACCCACCAGATAGTTGACAGACCGGCTAAATTTTTACTGTTTATCTAGTCTTTTGGCCCAATCAACTGCTTGAAGGGAATCAGTATCTGTAATTTGGAAAATCACTTTATTCCTAATAGACCAGATGACCCACCAGATAGTTGATAACCGGTTAAATTTGCGTTAATTGTCTAGGACCTGCCTACCTCGAGTCATACACTTTTTCCACAGACACCTGCCATCATCGTCCATGTCCTCACAGCTCAAATCCTCAAATGCCATTCACGTCACATATTTTGTGTACACGCATTTCGTAAACAGATGATCGACGATATATCTACTATTTGATATATTTATATAGAACTGTATGAAATTAATCTAAAAATTTAAATAAAAAAATTAAAAGCTGAAAGATGTGTGAATATATATATATATATATATATATATATATATATATATATATATATATATATATATATATATATATATATATATAGTTGGAAGGGGACTCCACATATTTTTAACTTTTAATTTTATTTTTGTGACATTTTTTCATGGTGTCCAAACGCGTTAACTTTTTTTTTTTTTTCACTTTTATAATATTTTTTTGTCGCTTCTTTATTTGTTTGTTTCTATTTTTATCTGATTCTTTGATACGATCGTGAGCAAAATATAAAAATATTCCTTATACTATCCTGATATTACAATTTGGTCATTATTCTTTTTCATTTTGTTTATGTATACTATATTCTTATAAACTGATCCTTATATTTTAATATTTTTATACTTGCATTTTTCTTTTATGCTTTGATTTAGCCTTTTTTTATATATATATTTTTATATTTCTTGTTCTATTTTTTTTAAAAAAAATATAATTTTATATAATTCTTTGTAAATATATCGAATAGTAAATATATTTCAACAAAATTTAATATTTTATACTTATTTTTTAAAAAAAATTAAATTATTTATATATATATTTCTACCGTCATAAAAAAATATAATTAATCATAAAAAATATATTTAATAGGACAAAATTAATATTTTAGATATATTCTATTTAAAAATAGAGATAATTGCCTGTGTATCCCTGAAATCTGAAGAAATATCTTATTTATCCCTCTTATTTTTTTCTTTCCAATATACCCTTCATACATTCCACCGTTATTAAAAATACCCCTACCGTTTCGTTTTGTTAAGTTAACTAGGGTTACACTAGAGTTAAATAATAATCGGAGTTGAAAACTATCAGATATACCTATTTTGTCCCTATCTACCAAAACTATTGAAAATTTTAAGAGTACATAAGAAAAGTTGATTATGATAGAAGGGTATATTTGAAAGGGCAAAATGGTAATTTCACATAGATAACGGCAACTCCAAACGGTACACTAACAGAGTTTAACTTCAGGGGTATTTTATAAAGAAATTGGAACGTAAGAAGGATAGTTTTAATATTAGCCTTCTAAAAGGGGTAAATCTAAAAACAGAAAAAATTTTAGGGGTATATAGGGAATTGCCCCTTAAAAATAAGTAGTGAACTAACGATAATAAACCAAAACGAAATATATATATATATATATATATATATATATATATATATATATATATATATATATATATATATATATATATACAATTTAGAATTTTTAAAGAAATAATATGAAAAGTTAATATGAAATTAATATTTAAAAAAAATTTAAAAATGGTCGAAAGTGTAAAAGTAAAAAATAAAAAAATAAAAAATTTATTTTTTTATGTATATTTAGATTTTTAATATAAATTTTTGTATTATGGGGGCCAGAATTATTTTGATACTAAAAAAAAATATTTTTGAGTCTAAAATTGCAAAAACTGAAAAGGAGAAATAAGTTGAGAAATCAAAAAAAAAAAAAAAAAAAAAAAAAAAAAGAAAAGAAGAAGAAGAAGAAGAAGAAGAAGAAGAAGAAGAAGAAGAAGAAGTCTGCTCTTGTCAGCAATCTTACAGTCAATGCTTGGCCAATTATTAGGTGACAGTCTTCCCTCCACCAGCTGGGTTTCAAAATGGTCATGGGCATGGCACCAAAGTCAGCAAACTACAAACATTTAGGACCAATTGGGAATAATTTGACTAAAACATTGAGACTTTTTTATATAATAACCCTTAAAATTTTATCTTATTTTATTCAACTCAGTCTCAGTCTGACGGTAACGGAGCAAAAACTGAAAAATAGTGAACAATGAACCATTTTTAATAAAAAAAATTAATTTTATATAGATTTTTATAAAAATATTAAATAGTAAATAAATTTTTATAAAATTTAGAGCAACGCTATTAGTACATTCCAAAGCGCAGTGTATATTTTATTGACTATTTATTTATGAGTTAAAAATAAGTTTAATTTTTTATTCCGTGATAATAGACTTAGGAGACTAATAAGTTGAGTGGGTGAGCTTAATAAGTTTAGTAGGGTTACGATTCATAATAAACCTAACGACAAGAAGTCCGGCAATAGACCTAACATCCAGATTGGTAGAGTCCGGTCGAGACTCGTGGGCGCTGTGTCTGCACGCTTTAAGTGAATTGGTTGTGTATTTCTAATAGCTCGAACTTTTGAGATTAATAGTTAGCACCAATAATTCGACAAGTGGTATCAGAGCCAGTGACACGGATTCAATTCCCACACAGTGCAAGTGTATTGTCCCATGACAAAAGGCCCAAGAGACTAATAAATTGAGTGGAGTTGTGAAGTCCATAATAGACCTTACGATAAGAGGCCCAATAATAAATCTAATGTCTAGCAGCTCGAACTTGATCCGACACATGTTACCCTCTCTCCATTCTAGAGTTATCATTTTACTCGTCGCCATATCAACTATTTTTATTTTTTTTTATAATTTTACTAAAACCTATTTCGGATTTTGTGAACCCTAGAATGGAGGAGTAAGATCTATCCCCTCCTTTGGGTGTACATGCAGTATTTTTCTAAAACATAACTGATCATATTTATTTCTTCAAAAATTATCCGAGTTGTAAATATATTCCTCAAAAATATATATATATATATATATATATATATATATATATATATATATATATATATATATATATATATATATATATATATATATATCTCTGCTGTTTGGATTGAAATACGCCCCTAAATCTAAAAGAGTGATGTTTTAATCATTTAAAGTTATCAATACTATTCTGGCAAACAAAATATTTTATTATGATCAATCTTGTTATTTTCAGTTATTTCCGAATAGTTTAGAATAAATTATTCCATTTTTTTGGTAGAATAGTGCTATTCCAAAATTTAATTTAAAGCTTTATTAAGATTATAAATTAATTTAAAACTAAATTATATTGGCATAATATCTTATATATTATAATAATTTTTTATTATAAACCTATATTAATACATATTATTTATATTTAAATATTATAATAAATTATTTTTTATTAAACTATATTTTATATCAAATTCAATCAAAACTTTTTTCACTATTTTTTAGTATTCCATAAAATTAACTGAACTATTCTGCCAATATAATTTAGTATTCCGAATAGTTTAGAATAAATTATTTCATTCTTTTGGTAGAATAGTACTATTCCAAAATTTAATTTAAAAATTTATTAAAATTATAAATTAATTTAAAACTAAATTATATTGCCATAATATCTTATATATTATAATAATTTTTTATTATAAATTTATAATAAATTATTTTTTATTAAACTATATTTTATATCAAATTCAATCCAAATTTTTTCACTATTTTTTAGACTAAATTATATTGGCATAATATCTTATATATTATAATAATTTTTTATTAAAAATTTATAATAAATTATTTTTTATTAAACTATATTTTATATCAAATTCAATCATAATTTCAGTTATTCATAAGAATAGCATAATAGTTTAGTTACAATGCTATCGATAACACTAAGTACTTGATTGTACCGACCCGGCCCACTAGCAATAATAACTCGTTGGACCCAAACCATAACCCCAGTTATTATTATTAGTGTCTATGTCTTAAATATACCCAAGCACATCCATATTTCCATGCAATGTGGGACTATTGGGGTGTCAATCCAACACACACAACAGCTCAAGATCACCAGGCGACATGAGACTTGTCTCGCTAGCCCCATCATCTAAATCCAGGCTCAGCCGAGACTCGCCACACACTTCCGATTGGTTATTGGCTCTGATACCAAATGTAACGACCTGACCCACTAGCAAGAATAACTCGTTGGGCCCAAACCACAACCCAAAATGCTTAAGCCCGGTTATTATTACTAGTGTCCATGTCTTAAATATACCCAAACACATCCACATTCTTATCTGATGTGGGACTATTGGGGTGTCACATTGATGCTACCAAATTTTTCCACCATTAGATCTACCTCTTTGATAGTTTTCGCCCCTTAGATTATATTATTTCACCAATCATCCACTAAATCTTAGGGGATCACTATCATTCTAACTGCGCATTCTTTCATTTAAGGGCTGAAAATCTAATAGCATCGATAACTCAGTGGTATTAATAGTATAGTAGCCTAGTTCATAAAAAAATTACAAATCAAATATAATTTTATTTTTATTTCTAATTTAATTATAATAATAAATTATTTTAAAAATTTAAAAATTAATTATAATATTTATTATTTGCGAACCAAACGGATTAGAAGATATAATTAAATAATCATCAATCCATCTATTTTTCTAAAATTAATGATGTAAAATCATGAGTTTTGAAAAGAGAAAAAAAATGATAACTTCTTATTTTAAAGTAGAGATAATTATCTGTGTACCTCTGAAATCTGAAAAAATATCTGATTTACTCCTCTTATTTTTTTCTTTCTAATATACCCCTCATACGTTCCACCGTTATTAAAAATATCCTTACCGTTTCCCTTTGTTAAGTTAACTAGGGTTAAACTAGAGTTAAATAATAATCGGAGTTGAAAACTATCAGATATACCTATTTTGCCCCTATCTATCAAAACATTTTAAGGGTACATAAAAAAAATTGATTATGATAAAAAGATATATTTGAAAGGGCAAAATGATAATTTTACACAGATAACGGCAGTTTCAAATGGTACACTAATAGAGTTTAACTTTAAGAATATTTTGAAAAGAAGTTGAAACTCATATCATAAAAGGCTCATCCCATTACAAAAATAACGATATTTGTGTGCTATTTTTTTTACTTCTAATACAGTTGATATATATATATATATATATATATATATATATATATATATATATATATATAGCAAAACGAAATTCGATACTACCGATTTATTTTGGATGATGGAACATTCAAATCAATAATTTGCACCACTGATTATAATTTATACGATTTAACGTATTTAGAAATTAAATTTTAAATCTTTTCGACATCATTAACTTAATTATCAAAGAATTATAAAATTTATAATTTTAATGGTCGATATGAAGCGTTTTTTCGTTTAATGATGTAAAAAAAATTAAATCAATTGAATTTTGATTAGAAATTTTTTTTCACTATTTAAAACAAGATCTATACTCTTAATCTTGATTGCAAAACTTCTATCATCATTTTTTGAAGGATATTCATTTTCAGTCGTTATTTTTGTGTCCGCTTGATGGGTAAAAGAATAATATCCGAAAAGTATGAAATTTGATTTGTAGATAGTTTAGATGATTTAGATCATATTAAAAGGTGTCGATGGTCAATTTGAAAGTTCCAACATCAAAATTAATTCGGTAGCAATAAAGCTCGTTTGTTACCGATAATATTTTAGTTCAACTCCTAGAATATTATGAATACTTTTTATGCAATGGTAGCTAGATCTACACAAAAAAAAATAATAAAGAAAATAAAAGAAACAAAATATCATAATATTATTGTTTATTCTTACTTTTGTGATCATATTCTATTAATATACAAATAGGCAAAAGCGTACAAAATTTATATGAACTATTAATCATTTTGAATCGATTATCTAATTTTTTTTAAGTTTAATTTTACTATTTAATTTTTAAATTTATTTGATTTGAGATAGCTAATAGTATGCCGATTTTAAAATTTAAACTAATTACTTATTTTAATAAATTTTCAGTTGCAAAAATTATATGAAGTATTCTAAATAAATATGTAAATTTAAATTTTAAAATTACAGTATTATTGACTGGCTCAAATATAATATTGGCACCTCGCAATGTATCATAAAATATAGTTCATAAATTAAATTTGCACATAATAAGATTTAACATTTCAAATTTCAAACATGACACCCAAAGCAATTATTAAGTATAATTAAAAAAATATTTTATTTGTTTTCATGAGCAATAGCACATTGTGCAAATTGCATTAATTCAATTACCATATTTTTTTATTCTGATAATTCTATTAGAAAATCAAGGAGGCTCCTCACACTAATCTCCGATTGATCACTCAATTTTGTACGTGATATAAGTCTATAATTTAAATAATATTTTAAATTTTAGACATGACATCTGGATATGTATATCAAGGGCAATGCTATCGGTACATCCCATTTGGGGTGTATTGATGTATACCATGCCTATTTAAGGGTGGGGATACCAAATATAACGATCCGATCCACTAGCAATAATAACACGTTAGGCCCACACCACAACCCAAAATGCTTAAGTCCAGTTATTATTGCTAGTGGGTCAGATCGTTACATTTGATATCAGAGCCAATAACCAGCCGGAAGTGTGCGGCGAGTCTCGACTGAGCCTGGATTTAGATGACAGGGGTAACAAGACGAGTCTCACATCGCCTGGTGATCTTGGGCTGCTGTGTGTGTGTGTTTGGACTGACGAGTACGTCAGGCCTAAACGGAGAGAGTCTGTGACGCCCCCAATAGTCCCATATCGAATGTAAATGGAATTGTGATTAGATTTATATGAGACTTTGGCACTAGTAATAATAACTAGGCTTAAACATTTTGGGTTGTGGTGTGGGCTTAACGAGTTATTATTACTAGTGGATCGGATCGTTACAGGACTCATCCACTCGGATCGTTACAGGACTCATCCACTCGTTATTTTGAAGTGATGAGTAGAATACACCCCATCCTATAATGAATGTAGTGTAAGATGTACTTCCCATTAGAAGTGTACAAGAAGCATTTTTCGTATATCAATATAAAAAGAAAAAATAGTAAACGATTAAAAAATTATTATATGTATAAGACTGATTTATCCAGTTGCATATTTAGGTACACTCAGAATGTACAAATAAAAAACTCTTCTTATCTTTCTAGAAAGATTATTTAGATTAAACTAGCTTATACTTTCGTTCTCAAATTTTAATTTGTTATAATTATTGTAATTAAGTATTACTGTTATATTAAATTGACTAAATAATTATGAATTGCTGATATAAAAATAATATAGTAAAAAAAATATTATTGCAATATCGTATTAATAAAATATTAATATTCAGTCGCCTAAATAATAATGAGTATAATTTAGTCTTCAATTTTTCACTTCATTCTACTTCTTTGTTTTAAGAAATTGGATGAAAAAAAAAATTATTAAAACCATTCCATGTCATTGTCATAAATAGTAATTTATTAACCTATCATTTTCATTGAACTACCAATAAAAATGACACTAAATATAAAAAGGGAAATTAATTAACCTATCATTTTCTCAAAACTACCCATAAAAGGATATTTTATCCTTTTGTAACTAACATACAAAAAACCATTCAAATGAAAAAAAAATATCACATCAGTTGGATCACAAGTATTATGTAATCTTATGATTTAGTTTAATATATATATATATATATATATATATATATATATATATATATATATATATATATATGAGCAATGCTACCTGTACACCCCGAAGGGGTGTACATCATACACCTCCACCATTTTAATGGTGGCGATATTTTTTACGGGTCACATCGAGTGACCCATCATCACACCCCCACCCTTAGATGGGTGGGATGTATGATGTACACCCCGAAAGGGGTGTACACATAGCATTTTCCTATATATATATATATATATATGGGATAATTATCTGTGTATCCCTGAAATATGAAGAAATATCTGATTTACCCCTCTTATTTTTTTCTTTCCAATATACCCCTCATACGTTCCACCGTTATTAAAAATACCCCTACCGTTTCCCTTTGTTAAGTTAACTAGGATTAAACTAGAGTTAAATAATAATCGGAGTTAAAAATTATTGAAAATACCTATTTTGTCCCTATCTACTAAAACATTTTCCTTCAGCTGTCCCTAAAAAAAACAAAAAAAAATTCCAAAATCGGAGTTAAGATGGCCGTTGGAGGGCAAATAAGAAAGTAATTCGATATTTTAAGGGTAAATACGAAAACTATTGAAAATTTTAAGGGTACATAAAAAAAAGTTGGTTATGGTAGAAGGGTATATTTGAAAGGGCAAAATAATAATTTCACACAGCTAACGGCAGCTCCAAACAGTACACTAACAGAGTTTAACTTCATGAGTATTTTGAAAAAAAGTTGGAACGTAAGAATGGTAGTTTTAATATTAGCCTTCTAAGAGGAGTAAATCTGAAAACAGGAAAATTTTTAGGGGTATGTAAGAAATTGCCCATATATATATATATATAATTAGGCTAGAATACTATCGATAGCACAAAACCATTAGTGCTATCAAGTTTTTAGCCGTTGGATGAAAAAATATGCGGTTGGGATTATAGTGGTCCCTTAGGGTTTACTAGATGGTTGGTTGAATAGTAAAAATCTTAGGAGACCACTATAATTCCAACCGCATATCTTTTCATCCAACGACTGAAAACTTGATAGCACCAATTGTTTAGTGCTATCGATAGTATTCTAGCCGGACTATATATATATATATATATATATATATATATATATATATATATATATATATATATATATATATATATATATATATATATATATATATATATATATATATATATATATATATATATATATATATATATATATATATATGAGAGATAAGTGCACCATTGGTCTTTAACCTTTACTTTGTTGGGAAAAAAAGTTACTAATTTTTATTAATTTTTTTATTTTTTTTTATTATTAAAAGTACTGACGAATCAAGCACATTATCGTATAAGTACCCAATAATGTCAAAATATTAGTACTAACTATTAATTCCAAAAGCTGGAGCTATCAAAAAATATATAATCAATTCACTTAAAGCACACAATTGTAATTCGGCCCAACTAGTCTCATGTTACTTCGAACATGACTCAATCCAATCTGATGTCCCGCCACATGTGGCTAGGATGACAATTCCTCCCTCAACACTTGGAAAAATTCGCCGCAACACCTAGAAAAATTCGCAATGACTCTAATACCACTTATCAGATCGTTAGGAAAATTCGCAGTCCGGTGACCTCTGACTCTGATACCACTTATCGGATCGTTGACGCTAATCATTAATCCCAAAAACTCGAGCGGTTAAAAATATACAACTAATTCACTTAAAGCACACAGATACAACATCCACATGTCTCAATTATTACTCAGTCCAATCAGCTTAAAGCGCACGGATACAACGTGTGACACCCCCGGAATGTGTATTAGTCTTATATATAAATGATATAATAGGACTATTTCTCTTAACCCGGCTATAACATTTTGGGTGGTAGCAAGGCCCAAGAGGTTAAGAGAGTTAAGCGTGCTAGAACTAGAGTAGTTCTAGGATGGGTGACTCCTTGGAAAGTTGGGGCGTCACAGTTGGTATCAGAGACAATCACCAGCTGGAAATGTGAGATGAGTCTCGGCTGAGCCTGGGTCTAGATGGCAGAGCTAGCGAGACAAGTCTCACACCGTCTGGTGATCTTGAGCTGACGAGAACGTTGATGGCAGGACTGTTGTGTGTGTGTTTGGGCTGACGAGAACGTCAGGCCTAAACGGGGAGAGTCTGTGACGCCCCCAATAGTCCCACATCGGATGTGGATAGAATTGTGATTGGATTTATATAAGACATGGACACTAGTAATAATAACCGTGCTTAAGCATTTTGGGCTGTGGTTTGAGCCCAACAAGTTATTATTGTTAGTGGGTCGGGTCGTTATATTTGGTATCGGAACCAATAACCAGCCGGAAGTGTGTGGCGAGTCTCGGCTGAGCCTGGGTCTAGATGACAGGGCTAGCGAGACGAGTCCACATCGCTTGGTGATCATGGGCTGTTGTGTGTGTGTTTGGGCTGACGATGACGTCAGGCCTAAACGGGAGGAAGGAGTCTGTGACTACGCCCACCCAACGAGTGCCCACCCAACGAGTTATTATTGCTAGTGAGTCCGATCGTTATATTATATTATACAAAAAAATATAAAAATGATTTTTTGATATTTTAATGTAAAATTTTTATATTATTTTTAAATGGATTATTAATTAAGTCATATGATACGGATTAATTTGAAGCAAGTATAAGTTGTGTGTCTAAAGGACAGAAAAGTGAGAGAAATAAACGATATTTCACGAAATTAATAAACTCTAATAAAATCTCTTTTTTTAAGAAATTAATAAACAACAATCTCTTTCATTTTCCCGCCCTCACGATCTGTTCTCTTTTTTTTTTTTTTTTCCCACGCACAAACCCACTTCCTCCGTCGTTCATCACCAGCGTCGCCGGTCGCCGCCGCCGCCACAGCCACCTTCCTTGGTTCACAGGTTCATCGCCGGTGATCGCCGCCGCCACAGTTTTTTTTTTTTCACGCCCGCACGCACGCACAAACCCACTTCCTCCATCGTTCATCACCGCCGCCACAGCCACCTTTCTTGGTTCATCGTCGGTGGTGGCCGCCGCCACAGCCATCGCCGGTAGTGGCCGCCGCCACAGCAACTGGTTCACTATCGATCCATTTTGAGTTCTTTATTTTTTTTTAAATCTTTTTTATTGAATGGGTAGGATAAGCATTGCCCTAATTTGGGTGTCTGTTCCACTCCGCGTTTTTGACATTACCATGTTCTCTCCCTGTGCGAAAGCAGAAGTTTTCTCGGCCAGCGACATGTCGACCGGACTGGCTATCGGCGGCCGATTCGCACAAGCCTTCATACAAACTCTCGCTGACAAGGCCAGCTCCTACTTCCTCCAGCACTCCTGGCAGATCGTAAACGATCTCGATCACGACATCAAGAAGCTGAGCCTCTCTCTCAAGAAAGCGCTCGCCGTTCTATGCCGTGCCCAGCGAAGGGGGATTGCCAATAAGCGCGATGATTTGGGGAGGATGGCTGTGAAACTCAAAGGCGCGACGAGGACTTGCTCGGCGACCTTGACTACGAAATTCTGAGTCGGAATATCAAAAGAGGCGAGGCAGTTGACCCGCCAACTTACTCTCCGTCTTCTCCCGCAGACATTTCTAGTCTCGGCGACGTCGAGTACAAAATGAGGGAAATTGGGGACAGGCTGGATCGAACTGCGAAAGAACTGCACGACTTTCTGAATTCAGAGCGTGACCATATGCTGCCTGTCGAGAGGGAGAGGGAGACGAGCTCCTTCTTGACCGTGCCTATGGTGTTTGGCAGGGAAGATGAGAAGGAGACTGTTGTAAAACGGCTGCTGTCTGGATCCAGCAATGCTGTCTTCTCTGTTATGCCTATAATCGGCGCGGTTGGAGTAGGGAAGACCACTTTGGCTCAGTATATCTCCAACGATCCGAGGATGAGTGAACATTTTAATTTGAAAATGTGGGTGTATGTCTCTCGCCCTTTTAATGTGAAACTCCTGACTAAGAAGATGATAGAGAGTGCTACCGGTGAGATGCAGACTGATCTTAGCTTGGACTCTCTTCAAATGAACTTGAAGAAGAAGTTGATGTGGCGAAGATTACTACTTGTACTTGATGATGTAAGGATGGAGGATGATAGTGAGGATTGACGGATACTTTGTGCCCCGTTAAGGCACGGACGCCAAGGAAGCATGGTCTTGGTGACTACTCGCTCTCGAAGAGTTGCCAACGTAATAGGCACAATAAAATCAATGCATCTACAGGGTGTGTCTAATGATGATTGCTGGAATATTCTCAAGTCGCCCGTGTTTGGTCCTGAGGACTTGGCAGTTTCTTCTGATATAGAGGCCGTTGATACAAATATGATTGCCAAGTAAACAATCTTCTTTTTCCCACCACAGTAAACAATACAAGAGAGTCAAATTACAGCTCACCTGGTAAACAAAATGCATTATATTATCTTCTTACATTGATTAACTAATGAATGAAAATAAAGGAGAAACTACACAAGATAACTTGGAGTAAGATGGAAAACTTGGAGTCAGATGGAGAACCTGCAATATTACAAGAAACACTATAATGCCCCACATCGAAACGCCAAAAGAAATGACTGCAGAGCGAACAAAAGCGGCTTGCACACTTTATACTTGAATTTGTTTCCTAGAATAGCCAACACCAAACCTTCATTATGCTAAATTGTCATTCTGGAGGCATTCCATTCATCGAAAATAAACTGCCTTGACAGAGAAGTTTCACCTACAATTTTTTTAAAAAAGGAAGATTAATTGGTGTCTTGCAATATAATTCAAATAAAAATACTAAAATCAAACAGTATAACAAATTGGAAGCGCAAAAGATTCTTTCCACAAAGAGTTCTGGGATCTTCATTACATTTGAGACATTACTTCTTTTAAAAACGAAATTTTTGACTTCCTCAGTCACCATGCTACAAACTTTCATGGAATATTGAAGTCCAGTGGAACAACATTTCCAAATTATGCTGTAACTTCAAAATATACGAAAGCTAGTTTGAAATATACAAAATCCTAGATTTTCACATGTCATGTACTGCTTAATAAAAGGTACTTTGTTCAAAAAATAAAATACAAGTGCTACATAATCAAGGATATTTGTAGAAGAGCACAAAAGGCAGTAATCATGAATGAGATTTTTCATCACAGTTCCAGACAACGCAATCTGTCATCAACCGAAGTAATAAAATTTGATAGGATAGCACAGCATATAATGTAGTTGGATGTGCGAGACGAGTGAAACATTATATAGATGAAGAGCGGTGTCAAACATACCACAGAAAGTCTGCCACCAAGAGACAATAAAGTTGAGTTGAATAAAATGTTTTTCACCCAGAGGCATTTTGTATAAGAAACTGATCCTTTTGAAGGATATATAAGAAAGACTGAGCAAAATATGACGCGGACTTGACTCATTTGGCCATTCTACTTGTGATGTATTATTTCTTTTAAACCAAATGATCCATTTTATGTAGCATTTTGTAATTTGTAGCAGTTGAAAACTATTGAAAGGTCGCTTAAATAAATGTGTTTCAGTTTATTTAGTTATATCTGTCGAAAAAAAAAGAAACATTAGGTAGTCACCCAACAGTAGCATGGCTTACATTGATGAAAAGCAAATTGTTCTTTGGCCCAAGTTCATATAAATCTCTTGAAATTATACATATATGAAAATCCTACCTTCTAGATACCTGAAAAAGATTGGTGCTTCACGAAAACAAAACGATGGTGGTGGTTTGCTGAATATCATTAGGTACAAATACTATCTAAAGAGACAAACTTCACTCTAAAATAAGAATTGTTGTCAAAAAACTAATCTCGTGCTAAAAACACCAATGATCTTTCTTATTGTTTAAGTATCGTATTTTGTAAAATGTAGTAGTAAGAAGACACTGGTGTGTCAAAATCAGCTATTATCTTGAATAACTCTAGCTACGCTAACCACCTAACTAGTTTCATATCAAGTAAGGAAAGATGCTAAATTTAAAAAAAAAAAAAAAAAAAGAAAAAGATGAGAGGAGCAAATCAGAGGGTAGCAAAAGCAAACCAAGCAAGAAGATAACAATTAATTCATATGCATGAATTGTGACACAGATCAAAGGCACATATAACTAAAGAAATCAAGATGCTCATAATGCTTGAATCTAGCAGAACTCAAGACTTCACGTGGCTTAAGAAAAAAAAAAGACAGCTTGGAAAAAACGAAGGACAAAAAACATCATTCATCCTCTATATTTATGTTAGAAGAAAGAACATCACAAATAGTTAAAGATTAACATTTGTCATCAGATTTCTAGAAAGTCACACTATGAGCAAAGGTAGTAAATCAAATAGAACTTGGTCAACATCAGATGCAGTTAGAAGTAAAAGACAAGGAACAAGAGCTAATGTAAAGAAATGGTGGTATGAAACGTACCAGTTAGTAGTCTCTTAAAACAATGCTGAAGGGTAATCAGTGCTTTCGTTGTTGGGGCTGTCCCATGATTATTGGACCACAATTGTTGACATATAAGCCATCTCCCAGAGAGGTGCGCAAGGCATTGTCCAGCGGTGAGTTAATATTAGGACAATCAGTTATCCATAACTTTCTTAGGGAAGGCAGACGAGACAACCAAGTAGGCAGTGATTGAAGATTGGTACATTTTTTAAACCATAATTTTTCTACAGATCTGAGGATTTGCAGCCAGTCTGCCTCTTCTCCAGTAAACATCACAAATTCGACAGATTCTGATATAACAAGTACAAAGGAGAAAACCTGTAAGTAATATAAAAATGATAGCTTGGAACTAGTAGTCTCATCCATTTCCAACTCTTTTAGTGTCATTAGCTTTCCATTCACTTTGTCATTTGGCTCACATATTTGAAGTCTATCACATTTTTTGATAGTCAGATTTTTGAGAGATGCGAGTGCCTCTAAACCCCCCATCCTGACTATCGCTGGACAATCCAAAATACACAAAGATTCGAGAGATATTAGATCATCCAATACCTGTCTTGGAAGGTACTTAATGTGTGGACACTTACATAGTTTCATAACAGTGAGAGATGTAAGGCTTTTTAGGTAATTGGGAAGTGAGTCGTCGAGACCACCCCATGCGTCAAGCATAAATCTTTTAATAGAAAGGGGTAAAACGAGTTTGCTCGTGTAGGTGAGCTTAGGACAATTACTTATATTCAAGTTTTCAAGACGGTCAAAACTCTTAAGACTTTCTACAGGTACTGACATAAGTTCTTCACAATCAATGATTTGGATAGATTTGATTTTTGGAAAGTGGGGCGACAACAGCCACTGCTCAAGACTTGCTAATCGTGGGAACCGTTCAACATGTAACTTCCAGAGGGATGAGCTCTTGATGACACCACTTGAATCTTCATTCCACAACCTAGGAAGTGTGATCAGACCCAAGTCTACCAATCTCAATTCTTCGAGAGCAAGAGGAAGATAAGGTATTTCCTTAAGATTAGGGCAATTTTCAATATGGAGCTTATTTATATTAGGTAACAAATTCCGGTGCAGCCAACAAGAAGATCTCTCACCACCATAGTGTCTAATTTCCAATTGTTTGAGATTTCGATGTCGTCGGAGGCCTTCAAGTACTTCCGAATCAAAGGCGAAGTCGCTTCTATTAGGAGACCATTCAAGAAACAACTCATCCACGTACTTCTTATCATCCAACTTAGCTTGACAAGCATCTTCTTTAGATGCAACGTTCTCGAGATTCTTAATATGCAGTCTTCCCCGAAGTTGCGACAAATCTTTTAATTCGCCAATCCTATGCTTATCATTCTTTAGGATTTGGAACTGCTGCAACTCTTGAAGAGAAATCAGCTTCCCAATCTTAGCTATCTTGGAAATCAAATTTACTTCAACATAAAGATATCGCAGGTTAATCAACTTTGTAAAGCCTTCAGGAAAACTCTCAAGTGAACAACCCCATATATTCAAAACTTGTAGATTATAAAGACACATTTTTCATATTGGTCCAAGATATATCAAGGTATCGAAGATGTTTTAAGTTGCCAGTACTCTCAGGCAGCTCATCGATCTTGCAATATCTCAAATTCAACAAGCGAATATAATAGAGCTGTTCGAACCAGTGCTTAATTGCTACATTCAAATTCGGCATAGTATTTTCAAAAATCAAAAGTGATCTCAATTTAGTATTGCTACTTAGACCTTTTAATTCATTCAATTCCATACTTTCTGCACATACCGAAAGATGACGAACTGTAGAGGCCATTGCGTGATGGCATTTTCCTTGCAGCATGAAGCATTCCTCCTTGGAAATCAAGTATGCCAGCTCATGCATCAAATCAGGGATTATATATTGCCGAAAGTCCCACTGAGTATTCTCAAAGAAATGCCGGTCTATCAAGACTTGAAAATATTCGGTTCCTATATCTTCCATTTGTGCATTTTCTCGAGGTGCAATGAAGTCTTGCGCCGCCCAAACACCAAACAGTTCACGTTGTGATTCCCTGGCAGATATTCATAGCTCGATGGAAGGGGCTCCATAACCATTCCGTTGTGATTCCCACATTTCTTTATTCATGATCCGCCGCCAGTCCCTATTCAACCGGCTCAACCGACCTGCTAGAGATATCGCAGCTGATGGCGATCCCTTCAACTTGGCAATCATATTTGTATCAACGGCCTCTATATCAGAAGAAACTGCCAAGTCCTCAGGACCAAACACGCGCGACTTGAGGATATTCCAGTAATCATCATTAGACACACCCTGTAGATGCATTGATTTCATTGTGCCTATTACGTTGGCAACTCTTCGAGAGTGAGTAGTCACCAAGACCATGCTTCCTTGGCGTCCATGCCTTAACGAGGCACAAAGCATCCGCCAATCCTCACTATCATCCTCCATCCTTACATCATCAAGTACAAGTAGTAACCTTCGCCACATCAACTTCTTCTTCAAGATCATTTGAAGAGAGTCCAAGCTAAGATCAGTCTGCATCTCACCGGTAGCACTCTCTATCATCTTCTTAGTCAGAAGTTTTACATTAAAGGGGCGAGAGACATACACCCACATTTTCAAATTAAAATGTTCACTCATCCTCGGATCGTTGTAGACATACTGAGCCAAAGTGGTCTTCCCTACTCCAACCGCGCCGATTATAGGCATAACATAGAAGACAGCATTGCCGGATCCAGACAGCAGCCGTTTTACAACAGTCTCCTTCTCATCTTCCCTGCCAAACAGCATAGGCAAGGTCAAGAAGGAGCTCGTCTCCCTCTCCCTCTCGACAGGCAGCATATGGTCACGCTCTGAATTCAGAAAGTCGTGCAGTTCTTTCGCAGTTCGATTCAGCCTGTCCCCAATTTTCCTCATTTTGTACTCGACGCCGCCGAGACTAGAAATGTCTGCGGGAGAAGACGGAGAGGAAGTTGGCGGGTCAACTGCCTCGCCTCTTTTAATATTCCGACTCAGAATTTCGTAGTCAAGGTCGCCGAGCAAGTCCTCGGCGTCGTAGATCGCGCCTTTGAGTTGCACAGCCATCCTCCCCAAATCATCGTGCTTATTGGCAATCCCCCTTCGCTGGGCACGGCATAGAACGGCGCGCGCTTTCTTGAGAGAGAGGCTCAGCTTCTTGATGTCGTGATCGAGATCGTAGCTCTGCCAGGAGTGCTGGAGGAAGTAGGAGCTGGCCTTGTCGGCGAGAGTTTGTATGAAGGCTTGTGCGAACCAGCCGCCGATATCCAGTCCGGTCGACATGTCGCTGGCCGAGAAAACTTCTGCTTTCGCACAGGGAGAGAACACGGTAATGTCAAAAACGCGGAGTGGAACAGACGCCCAAATTAGGGCAATGCTTAGATTTTAAAAAAAAATAAAAAACTCAAAATAGATCGATGGTGAACCAGTTGCTGTGGCGGCGGCCACTACCGGCGATGGCTGTGGTGGCGGCCACCACCGACGATGAACCAAGAAAGGTGGCTGTGGCGACGGTGATGAACGATGGAGGAAGTGGGTTTGTGCGTGCGTGCGTGCGGGGGTGAAAAAAAAAACTGTGGCGGCGGCGATCAACGGCGATGAACCTGTGAACCAAGGAAGGTGGCTGTGGCGGCGGCGGCGACCGGCGATGCTGGTGATGAACGACGGAGGAAGTGGGTTTGTGCGTGGGACAAAAAAAAAAAGAGAACAGGGACGTGGGAAAAAAAAAAAAGAGAACAGGGAAAAAGAAAGAGATTGTTGTTTATTAATTTCTTAAAAAGAGAGATTTTAGAGTTTATTAATTTCGTGAAATATCGTTTATTTCTCTCACTTTTCTGTCCTTTAGACACACAACTTATATTTGCTTCAAATTAATCCGTATCATATGACTTAATTAATAATCCATTTTAAAATAATATAAAAATTTAACATCAAAATATCAAAAAATTATTTTTATATTTTTTTTTTTTGTATAATATAATATAACGATCCGACCCACTAGCGTGAAAAAAAAAAAAACTGTGGCGGCGGCGAGCGATGAACCTGTGAACCAAGAAAGGTGGCTGTGGCGGCGGCTGGGGCAGCGAGTCTCACCTGTGAACCAAGGAAGGAAGGTGGTTGTGGCGGCGGCAGGGGCGGCGAGTCTCGGCTGAGCCTGGGTCTAGATGGCAGGGCTAGCGAGACAAATCTCACACCACCTGGTGATCTTGAGCTGACGAGGACGTTGATGGTAGGGCTGTTGTGTGTGTGTTTGGGCTGAAGAGGACGTCAGGCCTAAACGGGGAGTCTGTGACGCCCCCAATAGTTCCACATCGGATGTGGATAGAATTGTAATTGAGTTTATATAAGACATGGACACTAGTAATAATAATCGGACTTAAACATTTTGGGTTGTGGTTTGGGCCCAACGAGTTATTATTGTTAGTAAGTTGGATCGTTACACAACGTCTACGTATCTCAATTATAACTCGATCCAACTAGCCTAAAGCGCACAGATACAACGTCCACATGTCTCAATTATAACTCAGCCCAACCAGCCTCACGCTTGAAGTAATCCAACCTCGTCATTTTGAACGTGACTCGACCCAACTTGACCTTCCATCGCAGCGTAAGATGCTGATTCCTTTAAACCAACAAACAATATTTACTTACATGACCGCGAGAGAATTCGTTAAGAAAATTAATTAACAAAAAGAAAAGTTAAAAACCTAATTGCAAACATTAAAAAGTTTATTCCATCTTAGTATTCCAATCAGGGACTACACAAAAAGGATTGCATAAAATTGCAGCTCTCCTTAAAAGCCTACCCACTATATTTCAAAAAAAATAGATATAAAAACAAAGATCAAATAAATGACTAAGAAATTCGCAGCCGCGGTAAATAAAAAAAAACTTATATACTACAAATTTGAACCCGCAGCCCGCGAATTTCGTCTTGATTCCGATAAAATCAAAAGGAAGAAAAAGAGAAAGAAATTAACTAAAGTGATGATCTAAATCTTATTCTCTCTGGCTATGTTCTTCAATGGTTGGTGTACTTGGCTTCATATCTCATCAATAGAGATCTTATTCTCAAATCCTTATAATTTCCGAATTATTACTTTCGACGATTTGGATAACTTGGGAAAAGTTATCGGAGATCTGGTTGACGGCGTCGGCGCAAACTGCTTCGCGCTTCTGCTTCTGCTTCTGCTTATTCTCCAGAATGGCCTTTTCCCTCTCCTCGTAGAAGTCGAAGTCGTCGAGAATCGACACCGCAGCTTCGTGATTCTTGAAGATGCTCAGCATCTCTAAACCTTGCTCCAGATTCACCTGCAAGTGTTTTATTTTTTATTTTTTATTTTTTTTTGTGCGCATTGGTTAACCGAACAAACTAAAAGAACAAAAGAATGTTTCAACATTTTTTTTTTTTGAGAGAAAGGCAGCATATGCTGCCGCTTCATTCATGGCGTAAGTGAATTCAGCAACTGGGCAGCCAGTATCTGCAGTAGAGCAGCCGGGCCCTAAAAAAAAAAAAAAAAAAAAAAAAAAAAAACACCGAACCTAGGCACAGAACCTGGTCTAGTACGAGCGGGAGAGTCTGATTTCGGCCAGGATCGCACCTAGGCTACGATTTTGATTTCAACATTTTTGACGAAACATTTTGCGTATTTCGAAACCGGTGCCTGAACTTCGATTCAAGTAGTATATATTTTCACAATTTTGGCAGACTATTTTGCAATCTAAGTAAATTCTAATGAGATTCGACAAAACTTTCAAAGAAAGTTTCTGACCTGAAAAGGAAATATAAGATCAGATAGATCAGATAGTAAAATCAAAATTTTTAAAGCTCTAAAGGGGGGGGGGGGGGGGGGGGGGGGGGGGGTTGTTTGGTTTTCTTGAAATTCCGTGGAAAACACCCTTTTCGGCGGTTTTCATTTTCCGGATGAAAAGATTCGGAAAACAAAAACACGAAACCTGGAAGGAAAACTATTATCTGAGATATTTTCGGGAAACCAAACGCAGGTCAAATACATTTTTTACTTTAGAGAAATGCAACACAACAGGGCTAGAAGAGAAAGGATTTTACCTCCTGGGTGTCTCTGCTGTTGCTTACGGGCTTATTATCATTGTTTTCGAGAACGATATGGCGAAAGAGATTGTTGGGTACGTCTTTTACGATTTGCCATTTAACTGGGAAACACCCACTCCACCTATTCTGTTGCCAAAAATCCACGCTCTTCTCGAAGTCGACGGGCCCGATCATCTCAGCCACCCCGCAGAAATGCCCGCTGGCGTTTACCTGTTCGCGACCGATGCAAGTCACAACAATAACTCGAATTAGTAGAATAATTAGGTCTTAGACTCTTAGTAAAGGCCATTTCGAGGAGGGGAGAAAAAAGCTGTTTAAATTTATAATGTTTAGTTCGTCGATGTAACTTAAGCCCTAACCACAAAAAATAGTTCAAAAATATGTAAATTTATGGCACAACTTAAAGCCACTTCTCGATTCGGTTGTGCATTGCACCTTGCAAATTTGAGAAAAAGGCCTTTTCCCTTTTTTTTTTTTTAAGACAATATTTGATACGGCAAAGCTTCTGTCTAAGAATCTAAGTGCCCATCGGCACGAGCCGTACCTGCCGACAATAATTGCGTGTCAGGACACAAGTATTTTTATGAACTGCATATATCGGCACAACACGCGACATGCCGTGCCACGGCACTTAAATGCTTGCTTCTGTCGCAGCCACGTTTCGAGACAAAAGGAAAGAGATAAAGAAACTTGAGACTTACCGAAAAGAAGAAGAAAACCGGGCATGGATTCTCTCTCTCCTTCGCTCCGCGATAAGCAGAATCCAACTTCTTATTCCCGCTCGGCGTGCTAGCCCAAACGCCGTACTTAATGGACTTGTGGATATTATCCTCACTAAAAGATTTAATAACGAAAAACATGGCAACCTCATACTCCGTAATGAATAACTCGCGAGAAAGCCCTAAATAAGACTCTTCATTTTTAGTCTCGAGCAAAGTGTCCTCTTTCGTCGCTTGCTTCTTCGGCCTAGAAGCTCGCGGGCCTCGGTTTTGCTCATGGAGAAAGTCTTGACACCCGTTGCAGCTCATCGGAGGAGCACTTTCCTTTTCCTGCTTCTTGCATTTGCTAGCTGGACCCAATCTTCTATTATTATCGCCGAAGTTTGGACCGGGCTCCTCATATGAATGCGGTGCGTCATAGGAACCAAAGGGTCTTTGATTCTGAGAAGTACATCGCAAAGTTAGGGCCTAGAAGAGAATTGGCGCTAAAATCACGAAAAGTGAAAGATTAGATACTAAACTCAGAAACGAACTCGCATCGTCGATGCGTTTTTACTGAAATAATAATTGGCCAGAGCTAAAGAGTGAATGAATTTGCAAATTAGTCGATTAAATTTCCAAACTGATTCACTGAAAATATGCAAAGTTTCACATGTAATTGAGATGAAGCGGAACGTAAAAAAAGATTAGAGTAATACCATTGCATAAGGTACAGGTATGGTGCTTCGCGGAAATGGCCCAGGCGCGCCGATATGTTGAGGAGGAGCAGTCGGCGGAGAGAATGGATTTACAGAACCTGACCCATCTTGCGATAACCAGTCTGACAGAAAAAAAAAACCAGACAAAAAATAAATAAAAATGCATATCGCGATTTGAGCTTTGACACCCTGAAATAGCAAAAAAAAAAAGTTCCGAGCGTATCTTAGCACGATAACTATCGTGCGAGGGGGCAGGTATACATTTAACTATATTTGGCAGGTTGGCGTGGGGACTAGTTACAAATTTAGTCCATGAAATTTGACTCGAATTCCAATTTCGTCCTTCGACCTTCACTTGTAACAATTTTTAGAGTCTATGAAGTTCGACCCCGATCAATTTAATCCTCGAATCTCAACTTGGAATGTGGTTTTCAACATTTTAGGCGATGAAAAAGATTTAACGAGAATAATAACACCAAAAAGTACCATAGGATAGAGGACAACCAGTAATTTGCCGAAATAATAAGCTACTCGAGTTCAATGAATCGGGAGCAAAAGGCGCTCGCGGATCAACTGGCGGATTCGCATCGCAATCCCATAGCAAAGCTGGATAACTCAGATACGGCACGGCAGGCGGAATTGGTGGTTGTTGCTGGTAGTAAGTGCCTGAGAATGGGATATTCTGCGCGGAATAAGGGTGAATATCTCCATTAACCGGAGGAAGAGGTGGCATAACCGGAGAATAGGGGCCGTAAGGGATATGGGGACTGTACCCGTATCCGGTGTGGAACATAAACGGCGAATTCTCGTTGTAGAAACCCTAAAATCGCCGACAAGAGTAAGAAAAAGCTTTTCTCACCAAGAATTTGAACGAAAGAAAGAGCGGGAAAAAAAAAAAATGAGGTGATATTTACATTGGGTCCGACTTCCAAGCCTTCGGCGTACAAATTATGGGGATAATCTTCGCACCCTACGCCAGAAAAAGAAAAATGAGGATAAAAGACCGTACAGATATATGCGAAAACCAAACTATTTCGTCAAATTCTTCTTTCTCATAATTTGAATTTGAATGCAAGGAGACGGTAAACTATAATCAGCTATAACATGATAAATCTAAACAAAAAAAAGGCGAAGAAAATATCCTTAGATTGCATATTTTGATAACTATAGAGGTTTATGCGAAAGAAACAATGGAGGTTTATGCGAGATTGAGATTTTCTACAATTTTCTTATATACATGCACACATACAAATACATACAAAAACTAACCTCCATAGAGGAACATTTGCGGCTGAGGTGCGTAAATATTCGGTGGGCAGGCGACGGCGCCATTTGTATATCCAAAATGATATTGGGCATCTCTTGATAGATCACTGGGAATCATAGCCTTGACATACGATTACGAATACACACAATTAGCATCAAAAGATGTAAAAACAAAATAATAAGAAAACTAAAGTTAAAGAGAGTAATTGCCTGCTCTTTACAATTCTCGGCAGCGGTGTGTTCCTGCTCGCTTTCTACTCTCGACGGCTCCAGCGCCTGCATCGAGTCTAGAGCAGAAGGAAGATCAATTCATGTTCTCAAACAAAACAAAGCACGAGTAATTTCAATGTCTAATAGAAAAGGTAATCATCCAAATAAATCACTATATGCGCATTTACAAGAGAGATCTATATCCTTCAGCACTTTTGCATGAAGTGGCCGATCTCAAGACTCAAAACCTGCAACCATGCAGTCAGTCTAATTGTAATGTCTTACTCAATCTTACGTAATTTATCTGAGGCCTGGTTTGGGAATGCGGCTACTAAACTCACCTGCTTTGATGCTTCAGAGTCTCTGAAACATCTTCGAACGCACTTTGAAGTTCACTTCCACCAATACTATATAAAACGGCGATTTAAGCCACTATCAGATTGGTATTGAAGCTCATCTAATGCTATTTGGCAAAATGGAGTTGAGGTAAGAATACATAAAACTATAGTTGTAACGACCCGGCCCACTAGCAATAATAACTCGTTGGGCTCAAACCACAGCCCAAAATGCTTAAACCCGGTTATTATTACTAGTGTCCATGTCTCATATAAACCCAATCACAATTCCATCCACATCCGATGTGGGACTATTGGGGGCGTCACAGACTCCCTCCGTTTAGGCCTGACGTCCTCGTCAGCCAAACACACGCACAACCCAAGATCACCAGGCAATGTAAGACTTGTCTCGCTCTAGCCCTGTCATCTAGACCCAGGCTCAGCCGAGACTCATCACACACTTCCGGCTGGTTATTGGCTCTGATACCAAATGTAACGACCCGGCCCACTAGCAATAATAACTCGTTGGGCCCAAACCACAGCCCAAAATGCTTAAGCCCAGTTATTATTACTAGTGTCCATGTCTCATATAAACTCAATCGCAATTTCATCTACATTCGATGTGGGACTATTGACGATATTATGTACAAAGAAAACAAAGTAAGTATTTTTTTTTTTATCGTACTTTCTTACTTCTTATAAAATATTTGTCGTAATCCCAAAGAGAGCCCGCAGGAGTAAAACTCCAAAGCACTTTTAGATCTTTCAAGAACTCTAAAGCATCAAAACGAATGAGTTCAAATCACTCCATTCCCAAACTAGGTACACTATCAATTGATCAATCTATCAATATATATATATATTAAAAAATAAATACCCATTAAAACCATCACTATCCTATTCTTACCCACCACTATTATTTTAACTCTACAAATCTTCATCCAAAGGACGAGAATTCACAAGCATCAAAAAAACATACAAGCTCGATTATATATATATAATTCGATTATTATGCTATCGATAGCACCAAGTATTTTGTGCTATCAAATTTTCTGTTATTTGATCGATTTACTGCTTTGATTATTTTCATCCGTTAGATCATACTATTCAAAATAAAAAACTTAATAGCATCAATAAGTTTTAGGGTTTAGGATTTAGATCTATCATTTTTTAACTAATTTTATTTTTTAAATTATATTATTTCACCGATCACTCGCTAAATTCAAAAAATTTACTATCATTCTTCCCGCATATCCTTTCATCTAAAAATCTACAGAAAATAATAATAATAATAATAATAATGATTTGTACTTTTGAAAGCATAGGACGTCAATTATATATAACATCAAGAGCAAAAGAAACCATCAAAAAGGAGGCTTTTTTGCACGAATCTCAACAACGCCTCAATTGAACCTCGCACGAAGCGCATCGAAATCGCGCCTTTCGCACCCCCACAAAAAAAAAAAAAAAAAAAAAAAAAAAAAAAAAAAAAAAAAAAAAAACCTCAAATGCCCACCACATCAATCAAATCTTCAAAAAAAAAAAATAAAAAAAATAAAAAGCCCTCAAATGCCCACCACATCAATCAAATCCCCAAAAAAGGAAAAAAAAAAAAATCCGTAAAAAAAATCTAATTGAGGAGCGAATCCTCACCGATTTGATCCGCCGCGCGGGGGGACGTCGTCATTATCGGCGCAGATCACGAAAGTCGGCGACTTGTTCCTGAAACTTCTCTAGAAGTCGGCGTCGGCTTCTCCCTTTTTTTTATTTTATTTTTTTCTCTCTCACTCTATAATATATAATATATAATATATAATATATAATATAATATTATTTATTTATTTATTTATATATATAAAGAGAGAGAGATTAATTAAGAGGTGGAATTGTTTTGAGAAACGGATGCGGTTTTTAATATAACTTAAATATTTATTTACTTACATCTTATTTATAATATAATTATTATAATAATAATGTTTGATTTGATAACGTATAATATAAATAATAATATAAAGAATTAATTGCATATGATTTTTCGTAAACATATCGAATAACAGATATATTCCTACAAAGTTTAACTTTTCATATTTATCCTTTCAAATATCCTAAATTATTTATATTTATCCCTTTAAAAATTCTAAATTATTCATATATATTCCTCCGGTTTATTACCATTAGTTCATTGTTTATTTTTTAACGAATTATATATGAAATGATAATTTTGTTCTTTCAAAAATGTTCCTTCAAAAATTTCAACTGTTAAAATAATATAAAATTATCTAAAATGATAAAAAAATAAATTTATCTCACTAACTAAGATTAAATATTTAATCTATGATTAACTAGATTTTCTAACAAAGATAGACGGTAGGAATATATATAAATAACATTAATTTTTTTAAAAAATAAATATAAAAAATTAAACTTTATAGGAATATATTCGACGCCGTATGCAATTAATCCTAATATAAATATATAAACAAAGATAAATTTCTTTAATTTGCGATCTAGTCCTTGTACTTTCCCACTGTCGTATTTTTGTACCTGAATAGACCCCCGAACCCCCACCAAATTAGGAAGGCTAATGAATACGGATACCTAAACTTTATATCCGAATCGGAATCGAATATAGAGTTTGTTTGTACCCGATCCACCCCAATTTAAATTTAATATAATATATTTTAAAATATAATAAAAAAAATATTTATTTCAAATTTTTCATCAGATTCAAATTTAGATATGAATTTTTAAAATCTATCGAATTCAATTTCGTGTTCAGATTTTGGATTCAACTCAAAATTTAAACATAAATTTATCAAAATTAAATTATAATTTTAAATTTGATTTGCATTATAGGAATTTCGAATCCTGTGAACCAA
The DNA here is from genome assembly GCA_029204045.2 of Tillandsia leiboldiana. Classification (NCBI taxonomy): domain Eukaryota; kingdom Viridiplantae; phylum Streptophyta; class Magnoliopsida; order Poales; family Bromeliaceae; genus Tillandsia; species Tillandsia leiboldiana. Next base: position 1,291,493 of record CM055072.1, on the reverse strand, counting down.
ACCAGTCATCTTTTGTAAAAAAAAAAAAAAGAAAAAAAAAGTACAAAAATAGTGAAAAAATTACATCATTTTGAATCTGTTTTGTATCAGGCTGAGATGTGATCACTGAGTCTGCGACCGCTTGTTTCGACAGGAAAAAATGCGACAGCAACACTGGAGAGGAACATTACGAGCTCGATCGCGAGAACCGCAGCCGTCTGATGGCAGTTATGGACCAGGCCGACGGCCACGATGGGGCACAAGATCCCGCCGAACCTCGAGAGCGAGCTCGCGACTCCGACCCCGGTTGCCCTAACCGAGGTAGGGTATATCTAAGAAAGGAAAAGGAAAAAAAGAAGTTACTCAGTTTCCGAGGCTGCGTTTGAGTTGAGCTGTTCAAAAAAGCACTTATAATTCGAAAAGCGTATGCTTTTTTCGCACTTTTAGGAGCATATTTGGCCTAGTTTTTCTACTCTGAAAAGCAGAAGCTTCTAGAAACGAGCAGAGTCAACCAGTAACATCAGCATGATATTATAAATAGGGACAATTTTCTATATACTCCTAAAAATTTTCCTATTTTTAGATTTACCCCTCTTAGAAGGCTAATATTAAAACTACTCTTCTTACGTTCCAACTTCTTTCTAAAATACTCCTGAAGTTAAACTCTGTTAGTGTACCGTTTGGAGCTGCCGTTATCTGTGTGAAATTACTATTTTGCCCTTTCAAGTATACCCTTCTACCATAACCAATTTTTCTTATGTACCTTTAAAATTTTCAATAATTTTGGTAGATAGGGACAAAATAAGTATATCTGATAGTTTTCAACTCCGATTATTATTTAACTCTAGTTTAACCCTAGTTAACTTAACAAAGGAAACCGGTAGAGGTATTTTTAATAACGGTGGAACGTATGAAGGGTATATTGAAAAGAAAAAAATAAGAAGGGTAAATCAGATATTTCTTCAGATTTCAGGGATACACAGATAATTATCTCTTATAAATAATGTTTTAAAATGTCAACACGGATTTTAAAGCTTTCCGACTTTACGGGTCGAACCGAATCGGGCAATGTATTGGGTCATAGTCCGACCACTTCAACTCGCCGTTTCGGCCCAGTTTTTAAACATCTGGTCAAAATGAACTTTCGAACCCCAAAAGCAAAGTCGAAGAGATTTTTAAAAACTAAAGTCGTTCGAATAGTACTCGAGCAGAAGCTTCGATTGTGCCAAACAAGCCCTAAGCTGGAAGTAAAGTGCTTTTGAATCTAGAAAAATATGTCGCGTGTATGGTTTAGGGTTTAGGGGTTTAGGATTAATAGAGCAGTAAAAAGTAATGACACAAGAACAGCGGAATTTCAACTTATCTTTTCCGTAAAAGAAAAAAAAGAAGAGAGAAAAAACTGACCTCGGGAGCATAAATGTGTAAGATGGTGAAACTTGCCGAGATACAACTCCGAGCACCAAATAAGAGCAGCGTCGTTTGTACTTCGCTCTGCCGGATTACAAGCGGGAGTAAGAAAAAGCAGCTCGTGAAAAGCACATAAGACATCGAACGCTTGCGACCGATCTTGTCCACGATAACAGCCGACAAAAGAAGCCCCGGAACCTCTGAAAAAAGAAAAGACAAAAAAAAAGCACTTTAGTTCGACTTAACGCAAATGATGTATCGGAATCCATCACTCCGTCAAAGTCCTTTCAATTTTCCTGACAAAAGGAATGGTGCGGCAGATGAAACGACTACGAATTGGTGAAAAGTTATAGAAGTATTAAATCAATATAAACTTTACCGCCAAAGCTAGTGATGAACACGTTCTTGTAGAGGGCGACTTCGTTCTTATGGCTCAACGGCATCTCTTCTGAGCCGCATTTCCTATTTCCGTTACTTAATTCAGAGGTCAATAAAACGACAGCGTAGTACGAAAACGCCTGCCCGAAGAAAACCATCCAAAGTAGGAGGGTCGATCTGATCAAGTTCGGTGATAAAAGAGTCAAAATCGCATTAAATCCCCCGATTTCGGTATCCATCGAGCGATCAACACCGTCGCTCTTCCTATTTGCAATCAGTTTCACAGCATCCGATGAATCGGCGATATCGTCGAGATCGGCGCTCTTGCGATGAGAAATAAGATAGCCCGAAGGGAGAGACACGCGGTTTATTCTCGCCATCCTTTCCAAAACATGCATTGCGTCGGCCGTTTTGCCTTTCATGCACAGATATCGAGGTGACTCGAGGGTGATCGGATAGAACAAAAGAAGGGCAAAGGACGGCAAGGATGAGAAGGCCAGAAGCCATCTCCAGCCGAATATCGGCATCACAGACTGCACATTTGAACAATGAAAATGTCAAAAGAGGTACAACAATCTTTTGACATGCACGCCCTTCCAAGGTGCGGTTTCTTACATAAGTTAGTGCGACATTTTTATTCGTAGCAATCTTACTCTGTTTCCATTTATTTCCTACTTCAAAAGTGCGGAAAACTGAAACCTCGTGAAAAAGATAGCGAACCCCAAAGCAAATTTACAGGAAAAGAGAACAAGTGTACTCTTAGAGAATAGACATACCCAAGCGAGAGAAGCCTCTAAGATCGTGCCGACACTCCAAAATGCCGAAAAGACGACCATCCAAGTTCCTCTGTTCGGAGCAGGAACGAACTCAAGAAACCACGAAGCGAGCACATGGCCGCCTCCCAATCCGACACCGACCATGAATCTTAGAAAAATCAAAGATAAATAATTTGGAGCGAAAGCGCTTAGAAAACCAGCCACACCAGTCACCAGCGCCGTGAAGTTGAATCCCACCCTGTAAAAGTATTCACAAGAAGTTACATTCTATACAGGATTCACGGCGATTAGCAAGAATAATATGCAGTACTTGCATACAATTTCTCAAAAGATGGCTCACAAAAAGCATGATCTTCTTAGATGAGCAAAAAAAAGAAAATTATAGAAGCCTCCCAACAACAATCATTCTCGACGAAAATGTTGTTTGGTTGCAGAAACTTCGCTTTAATGGTTTCAGAAAGAGTTGCGGATTCACTGGAAAGTAGCAAAACATGCTTTTCGTGGGGTTCAGATCCAAAAAAACAAAAAAAGAAGTTTAGATTCTTGTATTGGGTCTGAAACTAGAAATCATAACTCGAGAATGAAAATAAAAAAGTTTAGAAAAAAAAGAAAAGGAAAGGCGGATGAATATGAGAATTTTGAAGGTTACGAGGAAGGACCTGCCTTCTTCCATAGTTATCCGAAACTATACCCCACGAATACGCCCCCACGAGCATCCCAATAAAGACGACACTCGAGATGAGGCTCTCTTCGTGAGGAGAGAGCTCCCACTCCGTTTGAACCGACGGCCCCACAAACGACAAAAGCATCATTTCCATTGCTTCCGAAATCTTACCCATTCCCGAGTAAGCGAGCACAAAGGCTTGGAACTTTCCGAACCCCATAGATGAGAGCGCATCGTCGACAGTGTAAGTAGATTTAGCATCTCCCATCTGAAAGAACCATAATAACACGAGAGTTATTATATCGCACTAAGCCTACATTTGCGCTTTTTAATCAAATTTATTCATCAAACTTTGGGATTCCAATGCTAATGTTGAAAAACTAAAAAGAGACCAACGAACCAAGAAATCAGCGAGAAATCGACAACGTTAAGAGGGTTTTCTTTTTTCCACACTTTACGCACATCAACGTTTTCTACGTATATTTCTTCTTTTGCTCCTTCAAGATCGCTTCGCAACCTCTCTTTCTCTTTAAAATTACCAATTGGGATTAACCACGCGCATTTCGCTATCTCGTGGACTCATTCGTAGCGTTTTAACTACTCCATGGTTGATTACATAGTAAAGCGCTCGCATTAACAACATATTAGAAATGGCATAAAAAGCATAAAGGGGCGAAAAGCCACGGGAGAGTTAAGCGCAACAAACGAAACCGCAAGGAAGTGAATTGCAAACGCGGTAAACCACGCATTGCAATTGCAAAGTACATATTGGAATTGTGTTACTAGTGGGAAAGTAAAACCTAAACACGATTTAGTGCATTTGATCCCAACGAAAACCCTAAATTGGTATTCAACATAACTCTCCTTGTGATAGCGGATCTATAATTGATCTATTATTTGTACTTTTTACATGAAATTTTAACAAGTAAATGCCACATTATAAAAAGATTCCACAAACAATCCAAAAATAATAATAATCACAAATTCTCAGAGTTCGTGAAGTAGAACATCCAACCCCCCACAAAACCCTAATCCCCATTCGCCAATCAAATGTTAACCTATTCTTTGCACTCTTTACATGAAACTTTCGCAAAAAAACGCTAATTTGAGCACCGAATTAGCTAAAAAAGAGTTCAAATTATTAAAAAAATAATAATAATCAAATCAAATACTGTAAAAATAGAGAAAGATGATTGGAACAAACCATTGCTAATAATCCCCCAAAACCCTAATCCCCATTCGCCAATCAAATGTAAACCTATTCTTTGCACTCTTTACATGAAATTTTAGCAAAAAAACCCTAATTTGAGCACCGAATTAGCTAAAAAGAGTTCAAATTATGAAAAATAATAATAATAATCAAATCAAATACTGTAAAAATAGAGAAAGATGATTGGAGCAAACCATTGCTAATAATCCCCCAAAACCCTAATCCCCATTCGCCAATCAAATGTTAACCTATTCTTTGCACTCTTTACATGAAATTTTAGCAAAAAAAACCCTAATTTGAGCACCGAATTAGCTAAAAAAGAGTTCAAATTATGAAAAATAATAATAATAATCAAATCAAATACTGTAAAAATAGAGAAAGATGATTGGAGCAAACCATTGCTAATAATCCCCCAAAACCCTAATCCCCATTCGCCAATCAAATGTTAACCTATTCTTTGCACTCTTTACATGAAATTTTAGCAAAAAAAACCCTAATTTGAGCACCGAATTAGCTAAAAAAGAGTTCAAATTATGAAAAATAATAATAATAATCAAATCAAATACTGTAAAAATAGAGAAAGATGATTGGAGCAAACCATTGCTAATAATCCCCCAAAACCCTAATCCCCATTCGCCAATCAAATGTTAACCTATTCTTTGCACTCTTTACATAAAATTTTAGCAAAAAAACCCTAATTTGAGCACCGAATTAGCTAAAAAAGAGTTCAAATTATGGAAAATAATAATAATCAAATCAAATACTGTAAAAATAGGCAAAGATGATTGGAACAAACCATTGCTAATAATCCCCCAAAACCCTAATCCCCATTCGCCAATCAAATGTTAGCCTATTCTTTGCACTCTTTACATGAAATTTTAGCAAAAAAACCCTAATTTGAGCACCGAATTAGCTAAAAAAGAGTTCAAATTATTAAAAAAATAATAATAATCAAATCAAATACTGTAAAAATAGAGAAAGATGATTGGAGCAAACCATTGCTAATAATCCCCCAAAACCCTAATCCCCATTCGCCAATCAAATGTTAACCTATTCTTTGCACTCTTTACATGAAATTTTAGCAAAAAAACCCTAATTTGAGCACCGAATTAGCTAAAAAAGAGTTCAAATTATTAAAAAAATAATAATAATCAAATCAAATACTGTAAAAATAGAGAAAGATGATTGGAGCAAACCATTGCTAATAATCCCCCAAAACCCTAATCCCCATTCGCCAATCAAATGTTAACCTATTCTTTGCACTCTTTACATGAAACTTTCGCAAAAAAACCCTAATTTGAGCACCGAATTAGCTAAAAAAGAGTTCAAATTATGGAAAATAATAATAATCAAATCAAATACTGTAAAAAATAGAGAAAGATGATTGGAAATTTGGAACAAACCATTGCTAATAATCCCCGACGCTTCTCCTCTTTATTTATTCAATTTTGGGCCGAAAAATTGGGGTAAATTCGCAGGAAAATGGTGAAATTATTTGGAAAAATTAGATCATAAAAGGAAAAAAAGAAAAGTGGGGGAAAGGGATTCACATAATCGTGGAATTTGATCGGACTACTCGTTGGCGCAAAAAGAGATTCACAAAAAAAGTGCGACGACCCTTCTTTGTAAAATTTTCCGAAGCCCCCTCAACTGTTGCACACTGTAAAAGAGACCCCTTTATATTTACGTAGTAAACAAAGGACAACAAAATCGATAATGTTTTTGTTTAACGATGCAACTAATCCAAATTATTTAAATTTTTGATAATTTTTTTATATTATTGAGATAAAATTTGATAATTTTGTTCATGAATTAAAAAAATTTAACATTTAATTTTCGTAAAGTAATTTTGATCATAAATTTAATTTTTAAATACTTTAAATACTCTAAATTAAAATTTAACTGTTTCGATGATCATTAATTCAAATTTTTTATTAATTTTACGTTTCGATGAAAATTAAGTTGTTTTCAAAAATAAGAAAGATATGAATTGAATAGTTAGATTGTAATAATAAAAATAAAAATAATTATAATTTTAAAATAATAATATTTTATTTAATTAATTAATATAAAAATAATAATTAAATAATAATTTAACTTATTTAATTAATTATTACTAGATAATTTTAAATAAGTATTATTAATAAATAATTAAATTAACTATAATAAAATAATTAAAATATTTATAGAAATACGAAAATTACTGTTTATAATCAAATGCATTTGTAGTACAAATAGTGCTATAAAAAATAATCAATAACTACTTATTCTCAAAACAAATAATATCTTATTTTATTTGAGAAAAATATTTTTTATATATTCGAAATCGGGTGTATATTTTATACCCAATCTTCGAAGTGACCAATAAAAAAATCTTCAATTCAGAATGGATTAGGGGCGGCAATCCAGCTCGCTATTCGCGAGCCAGCTTGTGTTCGGCTCGAAATGAGCTCAAGATTAAATCGCTCGTTTAGTAAACAAGCCGAACACAAGCTGAAATTTTCGGCTCGTTTAATAAACGAGTCGAATACGAGCTGTGGTCAGCTCGCTTGTGTTCGGCTCGATAACAACTCGAATATATATATATATATATATATATATATATATATATATATATATATATATATATATATATATATATATATATATATTACTATTTAAATTTTAGGCTATTTATTTTTTATAAATTTTAATTATTAGATTAAAATTTTAATTTTTAAATTTTTTTTTATCTTTATACCTAATAGTAGAAATGAAAATCAAACTTGTTGTTCGCGAGCCAGCTCGTGTTCGGCTCGTTTATTACGGCTCGTTAATAAACGAGCCGAACACCAACCGAATTTTTTAGCTCGATATTTAAATGAGTCAGCTCGTGTTCGGTAAACGAGCCGAACACGTGTATATATATTACTATTTAAATTTTAGGCTATTTATTTTTTATAAATTTTAATTATTAGATTAAAATTTTAATTTTTAAATTTTTTTTTACCTTTATACCTAATAGTAGAAATGAAAATCAAACTGGTTGTTCGCGAGCCAGCTCGTGTTCGGCTCGTTTATTACGGCTCGTTAATAAACGAACCGAACACCAACCGAATTTTTTAGCTCGATATTTAAATGAGTCAGCTCGTGTTCGGTTAACGAGCGGAACACGAACTGGTCTCAGCTCGCTCGTGCTCACACCCCTAGAATAAATGAGATGTACACCGTACACTCAATTTTTTAGAATAATAATTTGTATAAATAGAAAGAACAGGGAGAAAACTGTAATATGGGGATAGTACAGGGACTATATTTATACACTTTACTTCCCACCCAAACTCCGATACCTCGATCCTCTCTCTTCCTCTTCGAGGTTACATTCACCAAACCCTCGCCACTCCACGCGAAGAGGAGGAGGACGACGACGAATAAGAGGGCAAAGAGCGCGGCGGCGGAGCCATGGGAGGAGGAGGAGGAGAAGGAGGAGGAGGAGGAGGGCATGGGCATGGGCATGGGCATGGCGGAGAAGGGGGGGATTTCAGGAAGAAGGTGTGGAGCATGACGGGGGGGCCCTACTGCCGCCCCAAGCACTGGCGCCGCAACACGGCGATCGCCATGGCTGGGATCTTCCTCATCTGCGTCCCCATCGCCATGAAATCCGCCGAGCTCGAGGTTTTTTGCCCCTTTTTTTCTCTAGTTTTTGGTATCATCACTGGTTGTTTTGAAAATCAGGATCGGGATCGGGATCGGGATCGGGATCGGGATCGGGGTTAGGTAATCGGGGAGTTCGTTGTAGGGTATGAGTGGAAGAACGATGAGATTGAGTGGATTTTTGAGGCGTTTTATCAGGATTTGATGTGATTTAGCGCTTAATGTTACGAGGAAATGAAGAGAAATGGGATTATTTAGTGCCAGAGCTTGGATTTCTAGGGCATGATTTCGAGAATGATGAGATCGAGCGGTTTTTGATTATTTTTTGCGGATTTGATCTATAATTTTGGTGTGATTTAGCATTTTGTGGGAATCATTCCGGAGAAGGAAAAGTGTGAATTTAGAGGGTACGAGTGGTGTAGAGCTCCAATTGAGTGTCTATTTGGACATTTTTCAAGGATTTGATCTATATTCATCGCGTGATTTGGTATTGAAAACTGCAAGGAAATGGAGAGAAATGGAATTTATATAATTCCTTTCAATCTTTGAAGTAATTTCCCATTCTTGCGGGTGGATCGTGATGGGCTTATCGGCGATCGCGCTGACGAAAAAGAAGAGATGTTGTATTGTATTTGACTTTGTGAGATTGTAGATGGAGCAGGGATTTGTAGGATATGAGTCGTCGAAGACATCTTTGAGAATTTAAATTGTAGTTTCACTGTGGTTCGGCGTTTAAGATCGCAAATTGGTTAGGTATAAGCTTCAACTTTAGGCAACATAATCATGTTCAAGCTCACCGGATCCTAATAGATATCTAAATTCCCGTTATACAATCTTGTGCTCGCTCGTGTTAGAAACGAGCGCACAAACTAAACAAAATCAATTGGCGATCACGACAGAAAAGTAAAACCAAAATTGCACGACAGAGAATTAACACACAGATTTACGTGGAAACCCTTTGCAGGGAAAAAACCACGGGCGAAAGAGGAGAGATTTTACTATACAGAAAAGAGGGAATACAAGAGTTCTTCTTCGTACAATCGCTCAATCTCACTCTAGGGCAAATAGAAAAGAAATTAGGGTTTTTCCTTAGCGGCCCGAGCCCTTCGCTTCCACCACAGACATCCTCAAAATTTCTCGTCACACCGCGAAGCCGTCGGCGAACCTGAATCATAATATCGAAGCGATTCTGATTTTGAGTCGCATCTAACAGCTCGCATGTTTTTGCGGTCTATTATTCTTATTCATTTGCTTGATTGTTTTTCTTGCGATTAACTAGAAAGAAACGCGAGTTTGCAAGAGATATTATTATCGAAGTTAACCTATAGTCCTATAGCTGATTTCTACGTCGAAAGAATGTAAAGGGGTTTTTACTTTTCATATTGTATATAGAAATGGCTACCCTGAACTTGGAATTTTTTTTATTTTACGGCCTAGCCATTCATTACTTTATTTAGAAATTTTAAAATTATGGTAGTTTAGGTCTGTATATTTCTACCAAATGAAAATGCGACAATTGCAAAGACTTTTCTCTGGGTAGCCTCAATCCCAAGCTTAGGGATGGTATGTCGACCCCAAAAATTATGTAATGGTATCACTTGCTGGACCACAAGTGGTTTATGGATTATCTGAGATATGATAAGGATTTGGTTGTTGCTATTGACGACTGAGTGTGTTTTTGGTCCCACACTTCCACACTTCTGCTTCTGCTTACAGCTGCAGTCACCGTTAGTAGAGAGTCTAGCGTATAAAAAAGCTTGAAGCTCCAGCAACGAGAAGTTGAAATGAGTTTCACGGCCCCAAAGCAGAAGCTTTAATTTGGAGTTTCTGGAGTTTCTGCTTTTACTAACGAAAGAGTTTGTTGATGACATTTTTGTATTGTGCTTCTTCTAGTGCACTATTAGTCAAATCGCACTTATTTTTATCAAATGCACCCTAAAGCAGGGCCGAACCAGGTCATTACGAGTTTTTCTGACATGTTCCATTGAGTTGGCCGGCCGTTCACGCTGTCAAGCTGTTGGGATGCTTCTAGACCTTAGTTTTGAATACCATGTGCTTGAATATAGTTGATACCATTCCATTAAGTTAGCCTGGTTGCAAGGATTAAAGTGCCGTGCGATTTTCGCGTGGCACGGTACGGCACAGGCACATTTCCGTGCCGACACGTGGCACGCTTCCGTGCCGGCACGTGGTACGCTTGTGTGGCGATGAATACGCATGACCTCCCAATGGCACACTCTGGCATGATTTTTTTTAATTTTTTTTGTTCCTAATAAGTTTTTATAATATTGTTTTGAAAGGTTTAGTCAAATAATTATGAATATTGGCTATACATAACTTACTATACTCACCAATTAATATACTGGTAATTTTTGTATATATATATAAAGTACAACTATATCTCATAGAGAATAGAAATTATAATATAATAATAAAATTTACAAATACAATAATTATTTAAATTTACATATTTACAGAGAAATGATTGCTTAATTCTATATAGATCGTCACGGTGGATCATATGACATATTGTGATCTGCATATATAAAATTTATTTGATAATGTTGGTATAGATATTGCTGGTACTGTGAGAAAATCATATATTGCTGGTATATCTCATTGTATTGTCGTGCTTAATGTGCATATGCAATTAGATCGTGGATATGATCGACAACATCCACATGTATTGGCATATGAACTGCAACATCATAAGGATAAGGATGGTATAGAATAGAGCAACCGTAATGTGGGTATGCAGTGTTATCACTATGTTCATATGTATTAGTGGACTTGAATTCGCCATACGAGCTTTCACTATATGAAAGTACGGATGGATCGTAATCATATATCTCTTCATAAAAGCCATGTTAATACGAGGGATACGATGATACCAAAGTATTATAAAACTGTGAGCACAAATTATCATCTCTTTATGGGTGTCCAGTTGACACTACTTCCAAACCCTCTCTCATCTTCCCATAATCTTGTTGTGAGGTTCTATTACCTCTCCTGCGATCATATACCACTTGTCGAGACCTATGATCAGCATCTTGAGTGGCATGAGTGAAGTTTTGCTCTTCAGTAAATATAAGACCACCTCCACCCTCCTATTGTGTTGGTGGAATGAATTCGCTACCATCCCCACTGCTATTGGTGGTGTCATCGTCATCGCTACATTTATCTTTCGACCGTAGTAATACAAAATCTGCTGGTGTCGATGTATCGCTATCATCATCAAGCAGGATTGCATCAGCTGTATCTAATGGATCTACCAATACCAAAAAAAATTTTACCCTTACCACTTATGACTGCTGTTGAAGGTCTTTTTGCGATAGACGATGTCTTCTCTTTTCTCGATTGACTTTGAGTACGACGTGGGCGGCCATGTCCAGGTCCTAGCATAAGATGCTCAAATTCTGCATCAGAGTCATCGGCAGGATTTTGTGGTTATTCGCCCAAAGTTGCTTGTTGTTGCACATCACCACTCTGATTCTAAGACCTCTCTATATTCTCGTTAGCCCATCTTTCTACATCACTAACTCTTGCTTCCTCAGTGATTATTGCTTACTCAGCGATTATTCTGAATGGTCGTAGTGGATCTCCAAGCTCATCGAGCAAAGGGTCCTCTTGATTATCTCTTCCTTGTAACCAATCAAGTATGATAATTAAATTAACTATAATAAGTCCGCATTTCGATAACTCCTTTTCATTTGAAAATTTAAAAATATTTATTAAACATTTGAAGAAAATTATTTTTTTTATTAATATTTTTTTAAAAAAATTGCTAAAATTATTCATAAAAATTTAACAATAAATTATATGACAAATAATTTGTGAAGAAAAAGTAGATGTTTGTAAGTGGAAGCGAAGGGCTCGAACCGATAATTAAAAATTTGACCATATAATAATTAAATTAAGTAGATTTATTTTTAATTTTTTATAAACCATAAATAAAAATTGACTAATTTTATATTTCTTCAAAAAAAAAAAAAGGAGCCTTACAAATAAAAAACATTCAAAAATTATAAATAAAATTTTAAATTATGATTTTTTTACTTACCTAATAAGTAAATTTTCGACTTGTAATTTTTTTGCCCCTTTCTTAAGCGATTAAAGAAGAATTTTTTTTTAAAAAAAATATGTAAGAAGAAAAAAAAGGAAAGAAAGAGAGAGAGAGAGAGAGAGAGAGAGAGAGAGAGAGAGAGAGAGTGTAGAGGGGAAAGAAAGATAAAGGATGGAGGAACACAAAACACCAAAAAAGAAAAAAAGATTCCTATCCCGCGGAGGAAAAAAAAAAAAAAAAAAGGACAAAATACAATCACGGGTGAAGAGTGGAGATGCATGCGTGCCGCAATACCCTTGTGAGTATAGCTCAAGACTGCCCAATACCCACAAGAGTATCGCGACTCGGAGGATCCTACGGGACCCATATAGGGGCACGGTACGGGGCGGCACCTTAATCCCAGCCTGGTTATTTAAAGGGGCAATTTTTTATATACCCCTAAAATTTTTTCTGTTTTTAGATTTACCCCTCTTAGAAGGCTAATATTAAAACTACTCTTCTTACGTTCAAACTTCTTTCTAAAATACCCCTGAAGTTAAACTCTGTTAGTGTACCGTTTGGAGCTGCCGTTATTTGTGTGAAATTACCATTTTGTCCTTTCAAATATATCCTTCTACCATAACCAACTTTTCTTATGTACCCTTAAAATTTTCAATAGTTTTGGTAGATAGGGACAAAATAGGTATATCTAATAGTTTTCAACTCCGATTATTATTTAACTCTAGTTTAACCCTAATTAACTTAACAAAGAAAAACGGTAGGAATATTTTTAACCCTAGTTAATCTGCATTCTGATCTATCCCAGCCTGGTTATTTAAAATATTGTCCGTAAGTTGCTGAACAATGAAAGTAGATGGTCAGTTTTGATAAGAGCAAAAACCGAACGAGTTCTTGCTGATCTCGTCATGGCGCTATTTTAATCATAAGCAGAGATAGATCAGAACGCAGATGACTCGTCCCCTCGACATATCGTGCTAGCACAAATCGAGGCAAACCGAAGTTGTCATTTATACCGCAAGTTCCGCTTCCTCATTTTTCGTCTCGGAACTCTTTTAAACCATATTCTGTCTATTGATGCGCGCATTTTAGGGCATTTTAAAGTTGTCGAAGGGTAATTACTTAATCACAGTTATTAGTTCTGGAACTCGGAAACATTTTATACGTTCTGACGATTTACTGTTTCATGCAGCAACGGCCTCATCACCCGGTGCGGCCCATCCCCTCGCAGCTCTGGTGCAAGAACTTTGGTAAGAACGAGTACTAAATTAGGACGTAAATCGAATCGAGCGAGCTCGTGTTGTTTATACTTTTTGCATTGCGAAACTAAAACTACTATTCCGCGTGTAAGCGGTTCTGTTTATTTATTTTTGTCTCGTACGGGATACGTACCATCTTTTCGTCGTATCGAACCGTATAAGAAGAATTTGGTCGTCTCTTTGGGGTTTCGAAATAAATTGTGAACGGAACTTCTTTCGAGTGTGCCGGCATTTTGATGATTTTTTTTTGTCCTTTTTTTTGGGGGTTTTTTGAGAATCTGGTTGCTTAATTTGTTCTTCTGATTCTGAAAAAGCTCACTCCCTGTGATTTGTAAGAAAATTTGGATCTTCAACTTCTTCTGGGTGGATAAAAAAAAAAAAAGGTTCGAACGAATTTTTTTTTATTGCAGATTTTGCGGAAAAATATTGGGTTTGGGATGATGCCTTTTTTTTTTTTTGTAACTTTATGTTTGGTTTAGGTAACTCCTGTAACTAAAATGAAATAAGAAGCCATGTTATCAAATCAGAAATGAAGTTCAGCCGCACACTTGACAATGCATCAGCACCTTTCTTTTTTTTTTCCTTTTTTTTTCTTTTTTTTTTTGGGGTGTAGTTCATGTATGCAGCTAATTGGAAAATTCATGATATGAGTCATCTAATATTAGTAAAGGTAAAATGAAGCTAGAGCAAAAATATACATAAATATATATATGGTTAATTGCATATAACTTCCTATAAACATATCGAATAGCAGATATATTTCTATAAAGTTTAATTTTTCATATTTATTCCTTCAAAAGTCTAACGTTATTCATATATATTCCTACCGTCTATCTCTGTTAGAAAAATCTAGTTAATCACATATTAAATACTTAATTTTGATTAGTTAGTGAGATAAATTTATCTTTTTACCCTTCTAAATATTTCTATATATTTTTTGAAGAGATATTTTTAAAATGGCAAAACTGTTATTTAGTATATAATCCGTTATCTATATATTTTTTAAAGAGATATTTTTAAAATGGCAAAACTGTTATTTAGTATATAATCCGTTAAAAATTAAACACTAAAATAATGCTAAAATAACGATAATAAACCGGAATGATATATATGAATAACGTTAAACTTTTGAAATAATAAATATAAAAAGCTAAACTCTGTAGGGATATATCTGTTATTCGATATATTTACGGATAGACGTATGCAATTAATTCATATATATACATCGGGACTAATGTTTCTCTCATCCCATGTAATTTTTCTGCGATCGTAAAGAGAGCAAACCCCAAACAGAGCCATATAAAGAGTGCATGCATAAATCGATTAAAAACTGCTGTATTATAAGCGCAGGCACATTAATAATAATAACATGTATAGTAGTACTACCTTATAATAAACCCAAAGCATCACATCTATAGAACGCAAAGCAGTTTGGTAAGACAAAAGAATACAATGAATGAATGCGCAAACAAAAATATGTGCTCACTTTTTAAAGTTTCAAAAAAAGAAAATGCTTTGAATCAGAAACAAAATTTTGATCTACAAAAAAAAAAAAAAAAAAAAAAAAAAAAAAAAAAACTGGTGGAGTGGTCAAACTTCTTCGCTTCCTAAATCTTTGGTTAAATTAGAATTGAGAAAGCAGCTTCTCCAAAACAGAACGGCGAGTGTTTGTTCTGTGATCTGTTTACATATAATAATTTACAGCAACACCAAGTCCAAAAATAGAAGCTTAAAAATAAAAATAAAAATAAAAAAGAGAAAAAAAAAGATGCATTTTACACAGATATGATGATAATGATATATATATCCTACTTTGAGCCTTTCGTTGCGCGTCTGCTTAAGAGAAACCTCCTCCAAATCCTTCGCCGCAAAATCAAATCGGCAGCTTTTGGCGAGAAAAGAAAAAGAAAAAGAAAAAGAAAAAGAAAAGCAAAGCAAAGAAAAGCCACCGTAAATTCAAAAACTTAGATATAATAATGATCAATTCGGAAGGGCAAAGAAAGAGAAATTATCTTTCTTTTGCTTCTTCAGTCTTTGATCTCACAAACCCCTGTTAGACCTGCCGAATTAAAGAGCAGGAAAAAAAAAGGATGTCTCAGAGAAGCTAAAATGCGAAAAAAAAAAAAAAAAAAAAATTGGACAATAAAATCAGTATTTCAGCAAAAGAAAACGCGGCACTTGATTCTTTATTTATTTTTTTTTTTTTAAAGGACTCGAAACAAACCTTCCAGCACAGATTCAACTGCACCGTTCGGAATCAGAAGCCCGACTATGCGCTGATTGTCGTCGGTGGTCTCCAAACGGACCACCCGTATCCGCTTATGAATTTGGCGAGACTGCGAACATTGTCGAAAGAAACGGAGCATAAATGGTTACGGAAATGGATCGAAATTTCAGAGAAGATTGCGGAGGAGTGATACGCGTTCCCACAAACCGTCCAGACATGGAAGGAAAGCATCACTCACTTGCAGAGTTAAAAAAGGACGAAGCCAAGGATTTAAGTGCCGTGGCACGGGGTCGTGCCGAAAACTTACCGGCACGGTACGGCACAGTGCGTGCCGAGCCGTGCCGATCATAAAAAATACATACGTGCCGACACATAATGGCATGAAATATTTAATTTTTTTAGCAACAAAATTTTTTAATTGCTTATTATGTATCTTTATCAAATATTTTGAATTTTATTAAGAAAATTACTTAATAATTTTAAGAAAAAAGGGTTTTAAACTGTGTCATCGGCACGGGAGCTGTATCGTGCCGGTATCTTGTTAGCACGGTACGGCACGGTAGATACGGCCCGTGCCGATGGATACTTAAAACCTTGGACGAAGCAAATGGCGCCGAAAGGTACTTTACCTGCTTGGATAGAGCCTTTTCGATAATTTTCCAAACAGGAAGAATAAGGCCGCCCAAAACGTTGACCTCTTGTAATCTTCTCCCGACCGTACAATAACTGCCGACTTTACATTTCGGCCCGTGCATGCACTGAAATAAAAGCACACGACACGTAAGCGATATAAACAAATAATAGAACCGGTTGGGCCGTATTCCTAGATGAATCAAGAATCCGGAAAGCAAAAGTTTTATCTCATCGCTCGTCACGGGCATTTACAACTCACATAAGTGAAAAAAAAAAAAAAAAAATCTTGGAAGGTTTTGTTATCTAAGGGCCCGTTTGGATTCGGTATAGAACCGGAAATAGGAGGGATATCTCTCTTATTCTTCCAAACGCACCAGGAATCAATCGGTATAGCTTATTCCGGTACAACTAGAATAAGTAAGAATTACTGTTCTCACTCTTCCAAACCACCCTCTTACTTTTTTCTTAAATACCCTCCCACGTCTACCGAGGGACCATCTCTCATCTCATTATTACATAATAAAGTTTGAGGGCAAAAAGGTAATTTACCTCAATTAAAACTCTTTATTCCTCATATTCCACATTCTCATACCAAACACAAAATCTCTTATCCCTGGAACCATTCCAAACGTTTTTTTACACTAGTTCCGTACTTTATACTTATTCCTGAAATAGCTAGTTTTGTCTTATCCCGTTACCAAACGGGCCCTAAAAGTCTTATGGAATATATTACATGATGAAAACGCCCATGTAATCTCCACGACATGGTTCGATATTAATTCAAGCAAAACGAATATAAGGCCAATGGACTCTTGTCGAGAACGTAAACAGAGAGTAACCAGACATCATCGATAACAGGATTTAGCTGTTGTTAAGACCGAGGAAGGTCAACAAGAAGTTTAATTGGTTGTATATTTTCTTCTTTCGCTACACAGTCATACATCTATCGCCACTCTCAGATGTTTTCACTAACCAAGGGTGGTGTTTTACTTTCCTCTCTCTAAATTCTAACAAGAAGTTTCCTGTTTTGAGCACGGCTACGCTACACAGCATGCATTCTCTTCCTAATACGTAATAATATGTTCGCTGCTATTGCCAGCTTTATTACCTTTTCAACTCTGTTATGATTATGAGGTATGAGGAGGGGTACAACAACTTTACCTGCTTAGAAGAGACCTCGTACTCATCTCGCCAACCTTTGCTGGCTTTCTCGATTGAGGACACCTTTCGATACTTATTCTTGAGCTCAGCTAAAGGCATCTCTCTGGAATAGAGCATAAGAAATAGTTATAATTGAAACGGGAATTTACGGATAAATTAAGCATATTAACCAAATTTAAGTACCTTACTGCTTCCCCAATTGCGGGGCGAATTATTTTAAAGACGCCTGAATCTGAACTGTGGAAACAGGAAGGGGGGGAAGAATAATATTAGTATAGGCCCAGATTCATCTAACAACTAAATAAATCTATATATAAAATATTTATAGAATTAAAACCCCAAAAAGAAAAAAAAAAATGAAAGGAACTTAAAATGACTACATATTTTACAATCTATCGTTTGCCTTTACTGTGCATTACACAACATGATAATCAAGTAAATAAAACGATAGATAAAAATAAATAATTTAATAAAATATGATGACCAGCAAAGTGAACTAATGTTATGAAGTAGAGGTTAGCTTAATCTGGCACTAATAACAGGATTCTGTAATGTCATGTAAAGCGATTATGTTTATGTTCACAAGACCGTTACTTACCCTTCATAAGCTAAAATAAAGTGTCTGCGACCCATCCACTCCCTTCTAGATTCATAGAATCCATCATGGTTAGAACTTACTCCATCTTTTTGCCTCTCATCGAGTAGATCTTTTGCAAACTTTAATAGAAAGTGAGAACAAAAAAAACAAAATCAAGCTGCAAATCCAGTATTGACAAGTAGATAAACTAAAAATAAAGATAAAAAAAATGAAGTGTTCATTTAGGTTGCATCTCTACCTCCCAGGTAATTCCACGGTCAACGGTAAAAGTAAATAAGACGGTAGACGCACCAGATAGGTCATCAACATGAACAGTCTGTAATGAATGTGTTAATGTTAGTAAATAAGGCCGTCGAAGAAAGAGAAAATGAAGGCTGAAAAATACATAAAACCCCCTGGATGTGCTCTGATAATTAGAACTACCGAATAACTCTCTATACTTATAAAATAAATATAAAACTTAACATTTAAAACCCTGGTGTAAAGGGTGAAGTGTAATAGCGGCGTATCCAGGGGATCATTCATCTGCATTTTAGCCAAAGTCATATGAAATGATTCGCAAGAAAGAATACCTTGGGTTCCTGCTGCATTTCAATAATGTTAGCTTTAATATCTACAATTCCGGAGTCAAATTGCCCTTCACTACGTGCGTTATGAACAAGAAGATCGAGTATGCTGGTGAAAAGTTCAAATAACCTGAAATTACATATTCAAGTGTTAATATGCAGGCAATGGCAGAGATAGAAAGTTTGAAGAATTAATCCCAAAAAAAACAAAAAACGAAAAACAAAAACAGGCCTATTCTGGATGTCCGGAGGCAAGCCCAAAAGGCGATTAAGAAAGCGACCGACATCGTGCATATCTGAATCCACTATGCGGCCAGAAATTCTTCCGCCATCTTTTCCATTGCCTGCATAGATCATTATACCATCAAAAATAAATTGAGTTAATGTGACGCCCCCGATAGTCCCACATCGGATGTGGATGGAATTGTGATTGGGTTTATATGAGACATGGACACTAGTAATAATAACTAGGCTTAAGCATTTTGGGTTGTGGTGTGGGCCCAACAAGTTATTATTGCTAGTGGGCCGGGTCGTTACATTTGGTATCAGAACCAATAACCAGCCGGAAGTGTGCGGCGAGTTTCGGCTGAGCCTGGGTCTAGATGACAGGGCTAGCGAGACGAGTCTCACATCGCCTGGTGATCTTGGGCTGCTGTGTGTGTGTTTGGGCTGACGAGGACGTCAGGCCTAAACGGGGGGAGTCTGTGACGCCCCCGATAGTTCCACATCGGATGTGGATGGAATTGTGATTGGGTTTATATGAGACATGGACACTAGTAATAATAACTGGGCTTAAGCATTTTGGGTTGTGGTGTGGGCCCAACAAGTTATTATTGCTAGTGGGCCGGGTCGTTACAGTTAAACCTTTGGAACCAAATGTACAGTTTGAAATATGTGTGAGATGACACTAAGTTGTACAATATAACACAAAGAATAAACTATTTTCAAAATATACTCACATAAAACAGTATCCCTGACGATTCCCACTGATATCAACGCTGCTTTGGCTGTAGTAATAAATTCTCGAATGCTAGCTGGATTATCAGATGAACATCCGGGAGGATCAACTGGTAAATTATCCTGTTCAAAACCTTTTGTTTAGAATGCCGTTTTCCGGGAGAAAATTGTAGAGAGAATACAAAGCAAAATTACAAGAACAGAGCGGGAACATAAATAACAGACCTGCTCCATTATTCCCCTATACATCATCACGAGCGCTTTCTTTCCGTAGTTGCTATCGTAATTAAAAGCACCGAGCAATGGCCCAGCCCTGCACATGTTGGAAACACAGGTTTAGAATTCACAAAAATCAAGAATTTATATAGTTAACAATAATAAATAATTCCAAATAAAGCTTACCTTCGATCTCCTTGTGTTAAAGCTCCGAGGGTCTCTAACCTCTTCGCAACAATTGACGCAAATCGCTTCTCACCGCCGAGATTTGTGAAAAGAAGCCTGAACAATGTAGATGGCTAAGACTTTGTTTAATACGCTAAATGATGAACATCAACTATACCCCATCCAAATTACAGGCTGAAGGAAAACCTAAATACAAGAAATTAAACATAAAAAGCAGCTGTCCTATTCAAATAGAAAGGCTATCATGTCTTCCTATTTTGATATAGGATGATTACGCAAATAAAGGTGATTATACCACATATGAAAAAGAGATAATTGCCTGTGTACCCCTGAAATCTGAAGAAATATCTGATTTACCCTTCTTATTATTTTCTTTCCAATATACCCTTCATACGTTCCACCGTTATTAAAAATACCCCTACCGTTTCCCTTTGTTAAGTTAACTAGGGTTAAACTAGAGTTAAATAATAATCGGAGTTGAAAACTATCAGATATACCTATTTTATCCCTATCTACCAAAACTATTGAAAATTTTAAGGGTACATAAGAAAAGTTGGTTATGGTAGAAAGTTATATTTGAAAGGGCAAAATGGTAATTTCACACAGATAATGGCAGCTCCAAACGGTACACTAACAGAGTTTAACTTCAAGAGTATTTTAGAAAGAAGTTGGAACGTAAGAAGGGTAGTTTTAATATTAGCCTTCTAAGAGGGGTAAATCTAAAAACAGAAAAAATTTTAGGAGTATATAGGAAATTGCCCCTATGAAAAACATATAAAACTTCTGAGAATAGCTATCACCATACAGAGCAAGGCTATCTAGCAAGCACAAACCTATATTGTGGTGCGGAAGCTTGATTAGAACGATGAGTTCTTCCAAACTGCTGAATCGCACGGTCAGCACTCCATGGAAGCTCAAGTGTTATATGGACCCTTCTTCTCTGAGTAGACAAAAAGCAATTAAGACCCAGCAAACAGAAACCTACCAAAACAACCACCTTAAAAATATAGAAAGCTCGCACAAAGCCTGCATACCGCGTCAGCCCGTACACCATCCAGTGATCTGTCATCCAACCCATCTCACACCTTCAATCCAACCATTCAGAAAAAACATAACTTTCCAATCGAGACAAGACTTGCATCTCAATGTGCGGTGGGAATAAAGTATGAGATCAGGTGAAGAGCGGACCATTGGATGGTGCAACCTTTACATGGGGCACCAAGTTCAGGAAATAGTATTATTAATCTAAAAGATCTGAACATATGAAAACCTGATTTAGTGCGCGTCTATCAGCCTGAAGAGAGACACCGGCTGATCCAGCTTCAGAGATAATAGCAACAAACTTTTTGCCATCCATAAATAATTGCTTCTCGTGCATGTTTATCATTTCCATGGTTACTTCTTTTCTGCGAAAATATTATAAAACTTATCACTACACTAAAACAATAAAATGAGAAGTAAACATAAGCAAACCATTTCTCACGTGTTCCTCGCTTGATAAACAACACCTTTTCCACCTGAAGCCCTTACAAGCATACCTCGCCGGCCAGTCATTTCTGCAACATTTTCCGGACCTCCTAGCTGCATATATTAAAATTTGGAAAAATAATCTGATAAAACAAGTAACTTGATAGTTCAAAAAACCAAGTCAACAAGAACAAATCTAGAGGGGCAATATTCTTAGAGATTTCTAAAAATAGAGACCAGCCAAATTATATACTGTCATGTTACTTAAAAAAATATAAAATTCCACATAGGCCCTTTAAAAAGTTCGTTATTCCCAAAGTTAATCATTGACTTCAAGAAGCACAGTAACATGACATTCAGAAAATATTAGAGGGAAAAAAAATTGTGAAGTATAGTGATATCTAGTAGCTCTTTTTTCTTCCAACGTCAAAATATAAATAAATAAATTTAAACAGGAAAAAGAGATAATATCTTCATTTTCGAAAAGGGCCTAAACTCAGAGTTCAATATTTGAACTCCACTAGTGGAGAGGTTAGCAGCAAATGCTCATTTACAGTGTAAGCCATAATATAGACTAGAAGTACAGAACTGTCTGATTGGAGTACTACCTGATCTATTATATCATCCAGAGGATTGTTTGGGAGATTCAAAGACCGAATTATTTCCAAAATCTTCGATTTCCTTTCCTGTGCAGCTTCATACCTGATAATTGTACATAGTTGATATCAAATTGTGGTACAGAGACTAGTCCAGTAGACCACTGGCTATTTAGTAATGGGTTTAGTCCACAAAACCCCACCAATTTTGGCCTAACCAAACTTAGACCCACTAGCTTTTATTTGGTACAGACTTCAGACAAAATCAACTTTGTTCTATAATTACAATTCGGTCCACAAAGGTGACTTTCTGCAGCAATCTAAATTAATATATGTAGATACATTTCCTTTGTTGCAAAATGCCAAACTTGGGAATAAAATTTGATTTGATAATTCATTAGATAATTGGTTAGTTTTCCCACTAAATTAAACTATATGGGCAAGATTGTATGGAAACTAAAATCAGTGGGTCAAATTGCAATTCGGGAAAGGCTATTTGTTTTTAATGATTTTAGCATTTTAATAATTAGTAATACATGGAGACCCCTTAAACTAAGGGCCATTTTGAAAAGCTAGTTATGTTTAGTGAGCTGTGAAATTTGACAGAATCATTTAGTTTAGCAAAATCCCATGATCGAAATAACTAAAAAGAAATGAAAGTTGAGTGGATGTCAAGCAAAAAGAATGTAAGTTCAAGAAACCTATTTGAAATGGCCCATAGTTGAGGGGTCTCCATACATTTTTACATTACGAGTAACATACCTCTTCAGAAGCTCAGCTAGATAGGCATCCATCTTCTTAGAATATTCATCTGTTTGCGCCTTGCATGAATAGCACGACCAATCATCTGGCATCACATCAGTCCAGGGAGGCACCAAACAAGCAGGGTGGACCAGCCGACCACAACAGGAACAGCAAAGCAACAGTTTCCTCTCCTAATAAGTGGAACATACCAGAAATTCAAGAAAAAGATATTTTCAAGCAAAACTGTCTATTTACCTTTATAAACTGAACAATCTAAATTTCACACAGGCCTCTCTTTGAATTTACTTAAAAAAAAAAAAGCAAGCTTCCTTGCATCTATTGGATGACTCTACAACTAAAGAAAAGTGTACTCATAAGAAACAGAACTTCAAAGAGGCAGATATGAATATTCAGATCGCAGAGGTATATATATACATAGATAAATAGGGATATCTAAGCAGAAAGATTAATTTGTTGAAATTATAAATCACCTCTTCACTGTTGCATGATTCACAGATTTGGAACTCCTCATCTGATTCCGTTGATTCTTTGTCAGAGTCAGCTGGAATGATCAACATAGATTTACCAGAAAGTATGTTAATCATCACAAGCCTGATTACACCTACCTAGATTGTAAAGTACTGTGTGAACTGTGAAGATAAAATCATTGTCTAAGTGGCAGTGCACAACATAGACACCAATGACATTTATAACCATTGTAGTATACAAAAGATGATGAAACTTGACGAGCTTAATCTCAACAGCCTCACTTATAATTCTTTCTAGCCATAAACAGAATGCTTAGTGACTTCTAGGATCTCCTTGGCATTCTAATATTTAACTGTATTATCTACTCGGTTGAAATACAACCTGAAGTCTATCTTCTTCAACAAATTTGTGTTAATTTCCATAGCTATGATAGTATGCCTTCTTAATAAATCCTATATAAAAATTGTACGAGGACGGACAAGGAAAGATACCTTAACTTGCAATTCTCCATTAGCAATCAACAGATTTAATGTAAAGCAAAATTACTGTTTCTTTTCTAACATTGCTCATGATGTATAATCCTAACTGAACTGAGCCTCTGAAAAGAATTCTCAGAAATAAAAGGTGCATATTAAGTTTGATTACTTTTTTTTTCGGCGCAGTTCTAGTGTTATGATGAACACTACAAAATCAAGCAGATAAAAACTTGATAGGCTCAAGTTTAAACAAAGACAATGTTGACAAATAGCACTGTTATCAGCCAACTTGCCCAAACCTATGAAGTAATCTTGAGGGGAATAAGTAGAAAGTATCTCATCTAAAATACCCTAATTGAGAACTAGAAAACTCGTGATGCAACACAATCATATCATGTATATCGCAGAATCCATGCGCAACAACTATATCAAACAGACACAGAGAACTTACACAGAGATTCATCGTAACTTTCACCATCACTTGCAGCTTGCCATCTTGCAACTTTCCTCGTCCTTCCTCTAAATGATACACCGGGTGTAGCAGAATGCCTCTTACGTTGGAGCTCCTTCACACTCTCTTCATCTATAACATAGCAAGAATAGAAATTGCTAAAATATCCCACTGCAATTAAAAAAAATAAGGGACCAACAAACAGGCTCAATACACACCACGCGAATTGTCTGGTTTTGGTGGCAGAGGATAATTGTCTTCCACCAGCTTAAGAATAAGCTCTCGAGGACCAGAGACGAAGTCATCTAACTCAAGACCCTGATTCAGAATATGTCCAGTAAGAAGAAACAGGAATTTTGAAAAAGAAAACAACAGTCAGCAAACATTCTGCACCCAACAACCACAGCAGAGCCATGCACTGCCAAGTTATCAACCCTCCATTCACTGTCATACATTCAATGCAACCATCCAACCACACACACAAACACAAACAACTAAGAAAAATGCTGTAACTCGCTGATAGAGGGAATTGAAGTTTTGATGGATGGCAGATCACCCGGCAACACATTGCAGATGTGGTGTGCAGGCAATAATTTCTCCAATCAAGGATTGCACTAAACAAAGGATTTATTTTGCATATATGCCCTTGTAAATATGCAAAATTGCACATATACCCCAAAAAGTTAGTATTTGTGAGCATGCCTCTGAAAACCTTTACGAGCATCCCCAGCTGGGGAAATAGAAAGGCATATGCACCACTGGTAAGTGCATGAATGTAAATAAATATGATTGTCAAGGGCGCACAGACAAACCCAATAATCAGATGTCTTTGCACAATTTAGCATATTTTCAGGTCTATATATGCAAAAAGAAACCAAAAGGCATAGGAACGTAATGGTGTGTGGCTAACTAGAGAAGGAACGCACGTATTTAGCAACAGCCTCCTCAGTTCGAGCCTCTCCAGTGCTCTGAAGACCTATCACCACACTTTTATTTTCTGCCAGTGCCTGCTTCGCCAGCCTCACCGTAGCAGGTACTTTAGCTGACATACACATGTGCCTGAAAAAACGCTGCAAATACAATGTGTTAAAATTTCTGTTTAAAAATTAAACAAGAGAAAACAGGAGTACAAGAAACTCATAAATGGCCCACAAGTATGAGAAACTATTGCACAGAATTCTAAAAAAATATATATGTTTTAACCATGGGTATTCTTGCGATTCACTAGGTAGCGGGGATTAAAGGAGTGATGGAATTGAGGGTTAATGTCCGGCACTTCACAGCAAATATGGTGGACAAGGCCCCAGCGACAAATTCTCCAAAAACATGCCCTCACAACAAGTGCCCGTTACGCCTAGCTTCTGGAACAAGTTCTTTACTTCAAAGAACAAGATCCAAGCAATTGGACTTATTTTATTAAAAAAAAAGAATTATAGCTTTTGTTGTGCTCAAAAGCTGAACAAGCTTCTAAGCACCAAAAAGCAGAAGGTCCCATCTGATGCTTCATTTTTTTTGTGCTATAGGAAGCTACTGGGGAATATTGATGACAAACTATTGCTCCTTATTATAAGTTATAACAGCTCAAAAACAGTACTTCTACAAAAGCTCCAACCAGGGAAAACAGTCCCTAAAGGCCATTCAATTTGTACTGAAAATGATATTTATCATATCAAAAGAAGACTAAGACATGGATGTAGTCTTCAAGAAGATTAAATGCAAATAGTAATAGATTGTAAATGCACAGAGAAGCACAAGAATGAGTTCTGACCAAAATTAATATTTGTTATTGAGAGGAAATTTTAATATATACCTGATGGCTGGCCCAGTACAAGCGCCAAACCTGACTTAAATTTGGCTTATCATCAGGAAGAAATGCACTTGCTGTTAACAATTCAACCCGTAACTCGGCCCAGAATTCAGCTGCTTTTTTATACATATCCTGTATTGCAACAATAGTTGTATTGAATTCTAACAGCAGCAGTATGAAAAATTACATGTCAAAAGAACAGCTACAGACAGAAGAAAGACTCCAGTTTCCTCGTAAGTTGACTCTACTATTCATTTCTAGTCAGAAACTAGTTTGCTTCTTCCAGGTGTAACCATACAAAGAATAAATATTATCACAGTTTGATCTAAAATATCTACACATAATTGTCACCACATTCATTTAATTCTCTGAAATTATGTGTCAATAATTTAGAAAAAAAATCTCCTTCTCAAAATTAAGCCTCAATTCATCAAATTTCATCATGCAAATACATGAGATATGCTTGCAGCTTCTAAAATATCTACTCATCACAAAAAATTAACTTCATCCTTTTTATTTTTGAGATTATTGGGATTTAATGAAATCAAGGGCTGAAAAAATAAGACAATGAAAATTTTATCAAAATAAGTATCAATTCATCAAACTCAATCCTTTGAATGCATGAATACTAGATTGAAAATCTCAGAAAGAAATTCCAAGCTGCCTTACTTGAAAAAACTGATAAAAATGAACCAAATTATGAAATGTTAGAAAAATCGAATATATGTGATAGGGAAGAATTAGCAAAGCAAATTTCTGAAAAAAGAAAGAAAAAATCCAGAATCAAAATCTCAAATCATACATCCACACAGCTCGATAGCAGTGCTAGTGACTGATTAACCCAACAAAACAATATGATATTTTCACTATGCCATTAATTTCTAGGCTTAGTAGTTACAGCAATCTCCATCATAAAGAGACCCAACTATCAATGGATCACACAAATAAAATTCAGGCGCGTCAGCTTTTCCACAATCAGTGCAACAAAATTACCAAGTTGATTAAACTAGAACAGAGTAAAAGAAAACTCTAATACATGGCTAATACAGGGGAGGAATAAAATTAATAAAATTTCATTCAGAGATTTCTCAAATAGAAATAAATAGATGCATGAAAAGATGTTTCCATTACCATCATCTTTTCCTCCAGAGGAGCTTCAACCACTTCAAATTCAGCACCGTTATAACTTAGTGTACGGCACACATACATACCCCTAAACAAGATCAATAGCTAAAATTATAAGCTTATAGATTCAAATTGCAATAAAAATCCTCAGATAGTTGAAAAATCTGACCTTGCCTTCATGTCCATTGCAACAAGCTCCAGCGCTCCAACACCACCTTTATCAAGAGCTCCTGCAAAAGGTAGTGTTTCCATAGAAAAGAAAGAAATCACACACTATCCTGGGAACCTAAAACCCATTCTTCAAAGTAAGCATGAGAACTTACAATAAAAAATCTACAGCAAGTATTTATTATGAATTTCAATAATAATTACGTTGGTACAATCCACAAAGTTAATTCAGTTCCTCGAGAGCTATATTCGATACTCATACAAGGCACAATTTACTTCTTCAGTTCACACCTACCTTTGTGTTATTCCAGATATTATGCATAGACTTCGATAATATTGTGCTACACAAGTATTTTGAAGACTGAACTATATGAAAGCTTGCCATAAAAAACTATTGAAGAATAATGCCCCCAATTAAATCATAGGCAATGCAATTAAAGCAACAATAGGAAGGCATATCCATATTCAATTCCTAGAGCGGGAACCACCACATCACTTGATTTAAGTTGACAATAACAAGTGATTTTCTGCATTGATTTTCAATGAAAACAGACAACGGAAAGTACAGAGGAAAGGTTTGTCAAGGAGCATTCTAAGTTCCTCCAATTTGCTCAACAGGAGGAAAACTGCAGGAAAAAAGATAGAAATTTCTTCATTTAAAGGTATCACTGGCTTAGCATACACCCACTGCTTGCCATTGTGAAAATGAAATAAAGGCTAACATGTAGACTAAATCATTCAATATAGCAAAAATTTTGAACTAATAAGTAAATTAGTTATTATGGTTATAAATGAGCGTATTGAACTCAAAAGTGCAAAAAATATTTATTATATGTTCAAAGTGTTTAACATCTTTTGCAATTAAACTCAGTAAGATCAGGACAAGAGGTTGAGGTTAAAAGCGAACCTAGATACTCAGAAAATGAAGAAAAGGATGTTCCATCTCCCCAAAGTCCAAGCCGGACCATGTAACCCATATTTCGAGGCTCAGATGCACCAGTTGCTGAGCAATAAACAATTCGAGCCTCAGGAAGTCGCCTCTGTATTTATTTTGTAAGTTTAGCTATGCAGCATATACAAAGTTACAAACACAACAAAAACTCGGATAAAATGTATATCTAGTGCATGTAGGCATGTACTATCTTGATTTTAGGATTCAGACCCTAAACTTTTTTGCTTAAACATTTTTATCTATCTTCATCCTTACTAGTTAAGTAAAATAAACAGTTTTCCTGTAAAATAATCATATTACCCCTTGAATAAAATGACTTGTTTCCCCTTATGTAAAACAACCCGTATCAGCCTCTCAAAACAGGGCAAAGAAGGTCATTTTATCGAAAAAAAAGTCAGAAAAAGCCACATGTTCTTTCAGCAGTTGGATGGAATTACTGCATATGAGAAAGTTCAGAGACAGATATGCTGAAGTGAAAAGGTACAGGGACTAAGTTGCAATATTGAGACAGTAAAGTGATTATCAATTCATTTTATCCTCTATAGAAATTTATTTAGACTAGCAAGCCTAAATTTCTACAAGCCTATGTGCAACTTACAGATCTCAAATCTCAGTGGGAGAGGTACCTGGAGATCAAGAACAGCCTCGCCTGTACGAGTAGGTTGCCCTCCAGCCTCAGGAATCAAGTTTTTGGCCTTGTGGCACTGCACAAAGTTTATCATATGGAAAAAGTAAAAATCGGTAACAGGGATACAACAAAAATCAAAAGAGACTTTTGCATCTACAGTCCTGCAAAATCATCCATTGACAAATATACCTCTACAAAATCCAAAATTTAATGTCTACCCCTCAAAGGTGCAGTTTCTTAGAAAAGTACCCTTACTTTTAAGTTCGAAAGCCATCAAAATCATGAAGCAATGTTGGTTTTATATTATGAAATATTCTGTAGAGAGGAACATTTCAGTTTACACAATACATAAGAAATTGTGCTTTCGAAGAGAACAGTGGTAAACTCACTACATATGCAAATACTTTTTTTTTATCGGAATTCGTAACATATGTAAAATATCAAGTAAAAATAACAAGAAAGAAAGAAAGAATCCTCAAGTAATAGAGTCGTTTGAAACAGAAAAAAGGGTAAAAGTGTATAGACCTTACAAAACAGTTTGGCTGCCTCAAATCCTAGAATTCAATAGAGTAATTTAGTTTGTCCAAATCCATTGTTTCGAATCCTTAATTAATAAGATTTCAATTGATACAGAGTTTGTCATAATACAAATAACTTCTATCTAATTCCCATGATTTGAGGTCCAAATTTGGCGAGACTGCATTTGCTATCAGTGATACTTTATCAAGATGCCCAAATTGCACCTCCTTAAAATAGTTCTATTACCCTTCTTGCTATGTAACTAAGGATAGATAGGTAAAATGAACACATTGACATAATTTGCAATTTTCACCAAAGAACAAAACGGAATGGAGTTCAGTTGAACTGTAATTTATTCCAAACAAAAGATTTCATTTCTAGCTGAATAAAAATAAATTCTTCACATCTGAATTCTATTGAATTCAATTTACCTTTGAGTTCAAGCAGAGTGTATCTAAGACATAAGACATTTCTTATTTTGGGAAAGAGACCTGAACTATAGAAGTTATAATCTTTCTACCTAACCTTGCAGTATATTTGAATTAACTACCACTCTGTCAAAACTCTTAATTTTAGTTCTTTAACCAAATGTAAGATTATGTCAAGTGAAGGAGTATTATATAACTTCTCCAAACGGAAACTGTTAAGGCTAAGTCCTTATAGAACATGACAGAATTTTCTGAGATCAAAATAACAAACAGTTAGGTAGTAAAATGAAAATTATAAATGTTCAAGTAGCCATTTCAAATACATTATAGTTCAGGTAAATTTTTTACATTTTAGCCACAAAATAAAAGCATGTAGGTTACCTCATCAAACACTATAAGACCATCAAAATCCTGACCACACCACTGCACCAACTGCTGCAAACGGGAACGGCCTTTCTCAGATGATGCTATCAGGCTACTGTATGTTGAAAAGACTACTCCATGTTTGATTCCAACAGCCTTAGAGTCAAGCTTAGAGTACGGAAGCTTATTTAGAGCATGCACTACAGAAGAATTAGTACTGACATGATGAGTCAAGTATCCAAAATATATTAATCCCGACAAGTTCTATATAGAATACTAAACAGAAAGTGAAGCAGGTGATAGCAAGACCTTTCATAGCTACATCACAAAATAACAAAATAACCTGATAAACTTACAAATAAACAGAGCAACGTGTATGAATATATCAGTGCACTAAGATTGGAATTGCTCTACAATTTCAAAGGCAATATCATCATCCAAATTTTTGCCAAAATTATGGAGAGACTAAGGCACAGAACAAATTTGAGAAGGTTTCAAAAAGAAACGCATTTTATTGCCCAAGTACCAAACCAATGTCAAAATGCACAAAAATTGGTGAAGAATATCTAAAATACAGAAAATCAAGGAAAAGAGGGGATCATCATGAAATAGAAGTATAGGACACAAGTACAAAGTTGCCAACACTATTGCAATTTAGGTTTGTAAACCTAGGAAAAAGTTTCTCTAGATACATAATTGTCAAAAACCTAGATCACTAGGTCCAACTTGTCTCCTCCATCTACTGAAGCCATATAAGCTAAGCCAATCTTATGTTACATGCTCTTAAATGCTTAAACATATAATTTAATATATAGTGTAGCATTACCACATGTGCACTAGATCATCTACTGCAAAAAAGTAGCATCAGTTTCAACAGTTCTTATTGAATAAGGCAGTATAACTCAGAAGCTTACATTAGTCGATGCTAGATTTTGTTAAATACAAGAAAATTTTTACAGTATAATCCTAAAAAGTTAAGTCCTCCGTTTCCTTTGTTAGTTACTAAGATGGGAATTCTCAATCTTACATCCTACTTATCATATAAGAAGATTTGTAAATATGTGTGAGTGTACATATCATGCAGAGGAAGCTCTTAATGCAACTTATACAAATACATATCGTGGTGCTTCTACAGTGGATATCATTACAAGTTAAGAAAGAGGCATGAGTACTAACATAGTAGTCAAATAAGAAATAGCATAAACTCAAACACTTTCAGTGACAGGAACAGGAGGATTTCAATATAACACATTGTAGCAAAGAAAAACAACTAAGTAAAAGTTTCAACAGTAGATTACACGAACTTTGCTAGAAGTTACTAAGGTTCGATGGTTGAACTATATGAATTATTCATCAGGAACATGTTTAACCTATTACCTTCAACACATGTCGCGCCAACATCATCCAAATCTCTACGCGCATCAAATTTTAAATCTGAACCAACAGAAATCCACCTGCAAAATGCCACTATGAGTAGTATTAAACAGTGGGAAAATAACGAACTCAGCATCAGAAGTATAATGAAAGAAGGGAAATTTTCAAACAGACAGTGAAAAGAAAAAAAAATGTATACTACCATCAGACTGAAAAAGTTAAACATAATGAGGCACAAAAGTTACTTCATAAAATACTTACAATACTTTTTTTCTATCATGCTGCCAGTTTTCCCATATCAATCCAGCAATAGTTCTACCTTTACCAACACCAGCGCCATCACCAATGAAAAAACCTGCTCTTGCACCACCTGGGAGATGGTGAAGGTGCCTCTACAATTGACAGAAAACTAGTATTAATAATATATTCAAGATAGAAAAACTACAAATTTCCATTTATGCCCTGTTCGGCCTGTCTTAAGCTTTTGCAAAACTATTGTCTGGAAAATCTGTTCAAAGAAAAGTGTTAACAGCTTTCTCATTAATATTCTCAATGCAGCTTCTCCCTGCAACAGAAGCAGCTTCTTCTTTTGCAGTTTAAAAGTTTATTTCGATCTCCCTTAGCAACAAAAGCTTTGTTCGCAAACACATGGCTATTGTTTTTTCAAAGCAAAGAAACTGTTCGAGAAGACGGGCCAAACAAACATTTAAAATAGTAAAAGCAAACTAACCTGACAGGCATAGACTAGTGTTTCGATCTGCAAGCAGGACAAAGCCTTTGTATCCTCCAGTTCATCCAGTATTTTCAGATCATAAGTTGGTTCTGGTGGTTGAACAGCCGACAAGGAAGATGTTTCCACAACAGGATCCGGATGGGGTTGACCGAAGGAAAGCTTGGGAGGCCGCTGCAAACCAAATACACAAGTATGGCAAGGTCATTCCAGAAATCACCAAATGTTCTAGGAAGAAGAATAAAGGCAACCCTATTACATGGAAACAAGGATGTGAAAAGCATATATTTTCATTTTTCACTGTATATAGATATGAAAAGGATACATCAAATTAAAAGGTTAGTGAACTTGTTGCAAATTTTTACTTAATTCACCAAAACTTCAATGTATTTAGTTGGTGCTTCAGTCAAACCACTAGGTCAACTCCATTTAATTTTCCTAATGGAGCGGCAGTGTGACAGACAATCAGTTGCTACATGATCTTCACAAAGCAATTTGTCAATGGCATGGCGACCGAATCAGCTACCACATCGGTTCTTGAAGATGATGTGGTAAATCTTCCATATTGTCGACACGTGATGATGTGGCAACAGAATCGATCATTACACCGTTCACCCTTAAAAGAAACTAAGCAGTATTTGACAGAGTGGCTTCATTAAAATATAAATTGAATTCCGTGCATCAATGCAACAAATTGAAGCGAGGTGACCTATGTGAAGTTTCACTACAAGTTGAGTAATTTACATTGTGCAAGACAGCCAAACATGGCAACTTACATAATCAGTGAAGGTCTCTCCAACAGGACCGCCTTCATCTTCTTCCCGCTCCACGTCAATTGCAACCTAATTGACATCAACAGCAAAGGAACAGAACAAATACATTTCAGGTCGCAGCAATTAAACAACAGAAACAAAGTAAGAGAATCTTGAACATATTGAGAAAGTCGTTGTGTGTTGAGGTTAACTAAGCATTTGTTAATCATCGTAACAGAACCAATCAGGAGCAAGTATAAGCATGAGATAACAAGCCTGCTGATTATTAATACTCAGTGGAAAGGATGGTCAAAGATATGCGAAGTTAAAGCAAAACAGGATAATGATAAGATGTCTTAAACTAGGTCCATGAAAATGGGCCTTTTTTCAACGAAATTCTAATTGAAGGACCTCCATGCAACCACAATGACTGGCAGCAAATTCATAAAACAAATTCACAATATAGAGATGTATAGATGTTAATATAAAGAAAGATCCTGCAATTTAACGAATTAGGGTTGAATTGGCTCAAAGCAGTGTAGATATCGCATCTATCATATGCAAGAGATGTTCTGAGTTAAAGCAAAACAGGATAGTGATAGGATGTCTTAAACTTATCCACTTGATTATGCTGGATTTGGAACAAGCTAAATACAAGAATATGAGTGTTATTCCAACAAAATTCTGATCGAAGAAATTCCATGCAACCATAATGACTGATTACAAATTCATCAAACTGATCATGTCGCAATATAGAGATATGCAGTAATTAATATGAATAATGATCAATACTTTAGCAAATTAGGGTTAAAAATTGGGTTGAAACAGCGAAAAGAACTCATTTATCAGATGTAAGAGATCGATGAGCCCACACCTCATTGATCTCCTCCGGCGGCTCAATTTGCGGGAGCGGCGGCATCCCGGGTAGCGGCGGCATCCCGGGGAGCGGCGGCATCCCAGGGGACGGAGAAGCAGCGCCGGGGGCGGTGGGGGCGGACGATCCAGCGCCTGCGGAGGCGAAGTAGTTGTGGAGCTTGGAGAAGTCGACGGCGAGGTCGACGCGGCACTGGGGGCAGGTGAATCGGGTGAGGCCGTGGGGCACGTTGAGGATCGCCCTGCACCGGGCGCAGGGGAGCTGGATCTTGGTCGGATCGATCCCCTGCGCCCTCGGCGGCGGCGCCGGGGGCGGAGGCGGAGGGCTAGAGCTAGGACCGGAAGTAGGCGGCGCCGCCGCCCCCGCCCCCGCCCCCGCCCCCGCCCCCGCCGCCGCCTCCCGCGGCGGCGGGGGGGGCTTGTACATGAGCTCGGGGGGGAGCATTTGGGGTAGCTGGCACTTAGGGCATATGAACTCGGTCATCCCCGGCGCCACGGCGAGGATCCCGTGGCACCCCGCGCACCGCACCTTGCACCCGCCCTGCGGCGGCGCCACTGGCGCCGGCGCCACCGTCGCCGGAGCCGGCGCCGCCGGGAGTGGCGACTCCGGTGGTTGGGGATCCGAGGGTTGCCCCATCCCTCGCTCTCTCTCTCTCTCGCCCTCGCTCTCGCGCTCTCTCTCTCTCTCTCCTTTCTCTTCGTTCTCCCTCCCTCTACGTCGAATTCGATCGGGGAAGAGAGAGAGAGCGAGAGAGGGGATTTGAATCGAGGGTTTGGTTTTTATTTTTTGTTTTTTCCTTTTTCTTTTTATTTATTTTTTGTTTCGTTCGGAGCGGGGGACGGAGGAGTTCGGGGGAATATTAAGGCGATGTGTAGTGAATTAATTGCACGCTTTTTATAGTAGTGGAGGTCACGTGACACCAAACAATTTTTTTTTTTTTTTTTTCGAGTATACTTAATTTATGATATATATATATATATATATTGAGATTTCTTTTTAAGTATTGCATAATTATTTAAAAAATATTTTAATACATATAAAATAACATTTTTTTTTGAATATACATAAATTTAAAAATTATAATTTATATAAAGATGAGTTATATTTATATATAAATTTCTATATTTGCAAGTTATTTTTTAAAAATATATATATATATATAATAGAACTACGAAGCAACTTAACTTTAAACTCATCGTGTGTTTCGAAATATAACTGAGTTTCGAATTTGGAACTCGAATACCATTCTCGAAACATTGGTATCAACTACCAAATCTTTTGCACAATTTTTACATTCACGAAATTTTAAAAAAAAAAAAATGATAGCATACTGTCCACTTTAAAATGTAAAATTTTAAATTCAAAATTCGAATATCAACTACATAATTTTTATATATTGTAATACCAACTACCATATTTTTGTATATTTGCGAAGTATTATTCTGAAAAAAGAATAGTATTTTGTGCTAAAATATATAGAACCAGATTCCACAATAACTATAACCTTATAATCTAAAATTATTTTTAAAAATATATATAATTAAATTATTTTTAATATACAAATGTTTAAATGCAAAACACTTTTCATAAATATTTTTTATTATGAGAAACATATCATAACATTACTTTATAACTATAAGTTATGTATAAAATATAAAATATTATATTTGTTTGTTTTAATATATTTTTTTTTTTTTGTTAGTTTTCCAGAAAAAAAGTAATACCAATTTTTGATAATTTACTATTATTCAAAATTTACTCTTAATTTAATTCTATAGTTCTTAATTTTAATTAGAAATTACTAAAATCTCTGAAAATATTTAAATTTTACAAAAATTATATCCCTCTCTATACTTTTAGAAAATGGT
This sequence comes from Tillandsia leiboldiana, assembly GCA_029204045.2. Classification (NCBI taxonomy): domain Eukaryota; kingdom Viridiplantae; phylum Streptophyta; class Magnoliopsida; order Poales; family Bromeliaceae; genus Tillandsia; species Tillandsia leiboldiana. The sequence goes on along the minus strand of CM055072.1, from coordinate 1,255,772 downwards.
TAATTACATACATGTCCCTCCAAATATGTCGAATTTCAAATATATCCCTGCAAATTTCAACTTTTCATATTTATCCCTGCAAAAATCCACCGTTATTCAAATATGCCCCTCTGTTAGAAAAATTAAGTTAACCATAGGTTAAATGCTTAACCTTGGTTAGATTAGACAGTGAATATATCATTTTACCCTTTCTTTTAATTTAACGTTGGGTTTTTCCTCTTCTCTTCCCATCCCCTCTTCATCTTCATCGTGAAATCCCTAAACCAGACTCGTCGAGCGGGAGGTCGCCGCGCAGGAAGGGGGGAGGGAGGTCGATCCCGCACTCGTCGCCGCGCAGGAAGAGGTGCGGGAGGTCGATCCCGCACTTGTCGCCGCGCAGGAAGAGGTGCGGGAGGTCGATCCCGCACTCGTCGCCGCGCAGGCGTCGATCCCGCGCTCGTCGATTCCGCTCTCATGGATCCCGCGCTCGTCGATCTCGCGCTCGTCGATCCCGGCTTCTTTGACATTGCAATGCCACAATTTGATAGATGTGGACCTCAGTGATTGTGAATCTTTGACAAATTCAATTTGTAAAGTTTTTAGTGATGGGGGTGGTTGCCCCATGCTCAGATCCTTGATTCTCGACAATTGTGAGGTTTGCAATTTTGCTTTTTCTTACTTTTATAAGATATTGCATTTGTATTTTTGCTGAATCTCTTGTACAAGTGATAAACTAACACTGAAAAGTAGTGGAACAAAGTTGATCTAGTGTAAAATAAAGAAAGAAGAGAAGAAAATGAACTGAAAGAAAACTGGACCACTTACTGCAGTTCAATGGTTCAAAATCTTACAGTGCATGTTATGGACTACACTTTTGGAACCTGGGTGCTTAGTGTACTCTAAATTTTTCTAGCAGATTAGAGTTTCAGATCCTATACTATATTATTATATGTATTATAGGGCTGCAAATATTTTGTAAATTATGATTTAAAAATTTGAAGAACTTATACAAAATGGTTTGGCTCAGTTTTGAACCAGTTTGTCTAAAGAAAACTGACATTACGTTGAATTTCACCTGTTTGGCACCTAGATAAACAGAAAAAGAACTGAACCTTTGAAGTGAAACAATCCAAAGCATGCGGAAAACCAGTTTTTTGTTTTTCTCTTGCCTTTCTTTTGGCACAATTGTTGTTTGGAGGTGATGTGTTGTTATACATCCATGCATGTTGAACATGCTTATTGGTACTGGCAGGTAAATGTGAACTTAGTCATTCACTTATTACCAATTTACCATGCTTATATAGTAGTACCTCCATCTTTACTCTGCTGCCTTGTAATAATAGATATCGGACTTGAGCCTATAACTTTGAGCTTATTAATCTTGTTATAGTTTACACTTTGATCTTTTTTTGGGGTTCCTGTTACTTTTCTTTTATGTGCTTGTGGGTACATACTGACTTTTGTAAGAATTGTTGGATTATACTGATAAGTACATAATCTATGTATTTGTATTAATTGGAGACATTGAATGCTGACAAGTGATTTGACATTTGTCTCATGTTTTAATGCTATCTTATATATTTTTGATATCTGATTTTCATGTTAGCTTTAATTTGATCCTACATTCTATGCTTACTTTGGGATGCACTGCAATGCTATGTAATCTTTACAATCTGTAGGGTTTGGGTCAATATGAGGTGCTATGGAGTGATGAGTTTTCAGCATAAGTAATTGGACCTCATTCAAGATGCGAGGTGAGATTGCAAGACATGCAATGCAGCTGCAGAGCATGGCAAGTAAAAGGTGTGCCATGCATTCATGCAATGGCAGTTATAGGTAAACTAAGACATGAAAAGTGGGAAAAATTTGTTCACCCATATTTTACAGTAGCCAAATATAAGGAGGCTTACTCTGCTGGTATTGCACCATTGCCTAGTAGTGATCAGTGGGCAAAGGTTGACATCGGCCATGATATATTACCTCCTATTTTAAATAGGCCAGCTGGAAGACCTCGAAAGAAAAGAATTAGAGGATCAGATGAGATGGTAATTAGGAGAAAACATCGATGCAAAAGATGCAACCAATTAGGCCATCATGCAAAAACATGTACGAACCCTGTTACTACGAACCCTCAGTCTGAAGGCGCAGATGGAGTATCTCAAGCAAGTGCTAGTACTGGTAGTGGCATAAGGTAAGAAAATGACCAACAAAATTTACTTTTAATTTACTTTTTTCACTACAATACTAATTGCTAAAAATGGTATGCAGGCGCAGAGGAAAGAGACTAGCATCAAAATCAAAACGGGCAACTGCTGAAGCGACCCTCTCACAGTCCCAACAAGGAAGTGCCATAAGTGAAATTGATGCTATGGGATGTCTAAAAAATCAACATTCAGTTTGATGAAAGAGTTGATGTATAATATTTTTTTGGATAGTTGATCTAAATGGATGTATTTTGTGGTCTGCATGTATTTTTTTTGTGGTCTGCATGGATGTATTTTGTGTAAGGGTTAAAATTGTAGGTAATTTTATACTGCTAACTTTGAAGTACTTAACTTTCAAGTACTTGACTTTGAAGTAGTTGTTAATTTCACTGCTAACTTTGAAATACTTGTTGATTTCATCATTTCAATGAATGTAATTTGGTTCTACTCATAAGTTATGAATGTCATTGTGTTTGTATTGAACTGCTAACTGCAATTCTGTTAGGAGAATTGTGGTCAATTGATTTAAATGAATGAATTTTCATGCCGACATTTTGATTTGAATGCTGACAGGTTGTGAGGAGAATTACATTGTCGTGGTACTTCCTTGTTGTTGGGGCTGTGAGGAGAATTATATTTTTTCAACAACTACTTTATCACTACTTTTATCATAGTAAAATAATGTTTCACTTACATTACAACAACAACTACTCCATCAACTATTTATCACAATATTGCAGTTTTACATCACATTTTATTACATTACCAAACTAAACAAGATATTAGCTACCACCAAATATACAAGCAACTTAAGAAGAAATAAAATTTTTTTTTTCAAACTTTTGAATGCGATGCTCCACAGCTTCTTGAAATGCCTGTAATTGGTATTTTAAGTCAACAGTATTGTGGTGTGTGTCATCGACCCAAGCAAAATAATTACAGTGTTCATTACTCTGCAAAATATAAAAATACAAAAAATAATTAGTAAATAAAAAATAAAAATTCTATGGATATGTATGGTTTTTTTTTAAAAAAACCACTTTAATTGGAATAATGATAAATAATGCTATTGTATACTAAACTTTGAAACAAATCATTTTTTCATCGATGCAAAATTAGTTGTCTTACCCCCCAGTTTGGACACCCATAAAATCGACGACCTCTAGTATGTGGCTGCTTTGAAACCCAAATTTTACAAGTTTTAAAGCAATCACACTTGGGAATTTCGATGCTATGCGAAGAATTTATCGATCTCTCACTCATCATAAAAAAGCAATGTATTAGAGGAGAGAAAAAGATGAAAAAATAAAATTGTTGGAGATTAATTGAGAAAAATGAATGAAAAAATCAAAATATTATATAGAGCAAAGTTGGCTTTAATGGTGGGTTTTAGTTCTTCTTTTATAGATGAAGGAGATGGAGATGACCGTTGGGGGATTTTTGGAGAGGGACAAATTTGTAATAAGTAAAAATAGATATTGCTTTTAGAGGGATATATCCGTTGGGATTTTAGAAGAGGGGCATTTTTGTAATAATTAGAGGAATTTTAACGTTGGGATTTTTGGAAGGAAAACTTTTGGAGGGATATATTTGTAAGGGGCAAAAAAGTAACTTTACATGAAATCTGTTAAAAAATTAACGGATTCCAAACGGAGATTAACCTCATGGACATATTTGAAGAACTTTGGATTTTTGCAGGGATAAATATGAAAAGTTGAAATTTGCAGGGATATATTTGCTATTCGACATATTTGGAGGGACATGTATGCAATTAACCCTTTAGAAAATATACTCTCACTCAGTTCTATTTGAATTTTATATTTAAAAAAAAAACTAAATTAAAACGAATTAGAAACATGGATCTAACCAAATTGATAACATTACAATTTGTTTTTACTATAAAAAATATACTAATATTTTTTAAAAACTACAAAACATATATAAGATGCAAAGTAATATAATTGCTTATTTTAATATAATTTCTTTTCGATAAAAATATATAACTTAATGAGCACTCTACACTGTTAAACTATTGAGAATTTATCTTATTTATAAAACAAATTTCGTATATATTTTTTTAAATTTTATAGTTTTTATAATTACGTGTAAAATTGCGTGGATATGTGTGTTTTGATAATTTTTGACTCTCCATGAATATTTTTCGATCATTTTTCGCCATTTTTTTTCTAATTACTTGTTTTCCCTCCAATCTCTCATCTTAATTATGCTTCTCAAATTTTGAATATTTTATTTTAAATTCCATTTTTTTAGTTTGGAAAAATAAGAGAACCAATGTAATGATCTTGCAACATTGAGTCCCTTTAAATATACCATCATTATCACACTATTTAGACCTTCAACTCATATGGTAAGATCATCACATTAGCATGATAAAATTAATTCTTTTCTATTAATATACTTAATTATTAGATGAATTTGATAGGCCAATTTTTTATTTTCAAAGTTTTAACAAATCTCTAGTTATAAATTATTTAAAAAAAGAAAATTCCAAAAAAGGTGTCATGTCTTATTTATTTTTTGGGGCAATTTTTTATATACCCCTAAAAATTTTTTCTGTTTTCAGATTTATCCTATTAGAAGGCTAATATTAAAACCATCCTTCTTACGTTCCAACTTCTTTCCAAAATATTCCTGAAATTAAACTCGGTTAGTGTATCGTTTGGAGCTACCGTTATCTGTGTGAAATTACCATTTTGTCCTTTCAAATATACCCTTCCACCATAACCAACTTTTTCTTATGTACCCTTAAAATTTTCAATAGTTTTGATAGATAGGGACAAAATAGGTATATCTGATAGTTTTCAACTCCGATTATTATTTAACTTTAGTTTAACCCTAGTTAACTTAACAAAGGGAAACGGTAGGGGTATTTTTAATAACGGTGGAACGTATAAGGGTATATTATAAAGAAAAAAATAAGAGGGATAAATCAGATATTTTTCAGATTTCAGAAGTACACATGCAATTATTCCTTATTTTTTTATATAGTGTAACATGTATAATTTATTTACAATTAAATTAAACATTTATATTTTGACAAAATGTGATCCCATTTAGTTGTTCTATCTTGTGACACCTATAATAATTCACAGTGAATGAGAATCAAATTATGATTAAATATATAAAAGACATGAACACTAATAATAATAACTAGATTTAAATATTTTTGACTGTAATTTTGACCCAACGTGTTAGTATACCTAATAAGCCGGATCTTTACATTTGGTATTAAAATCAATCACTAGCCGAAAGTGTGTGACGAGTTTCAGATGAGGCAGAGTATAAAAAATAAGGTGATGAATTGTGTGTGTTTGGTGAACCAATCACTCGCCGAAAGTGAGCCAGAGTCTGAAGGTACTTTTGGACTATGGTTGAGGAGAGAGACATGAATACTAAAAATAATAATTTAAGTATTTTGGGTTGTAATTTGGAACCCAATAAATTATTATTGCTAGTGAGAGCCGAGTCGTTACAGATCTATTGAGAGATGATTTAATAATGTAATACGAAGATCCAAATTGAGAAGTAAATTTTTTAATTTTTTTTCCTTTTTTGTGGTAGATGTGATATGAGTATCCCAATTGAAATCTAGTATTTTTGAAGCAAATTTAAAATACTAAAAAATATAAACCAAGCATAGTTTAAACATTTTAACTAATTTCTCCATATCTAGCCACAATGCTATTAAAGATTTTTTGTGTAGGGTTAAAATAAAATCCAAAATTTTGGGTCGTTTTATAAGATATAATTAGAATGATTAATTTAATACAACTTATAAACATAACATATCTAATAACATTTATATTTCTACAAAAATTAAATTTTCGTATTTATTATTTATTCAAAAGTCACAAGTTGTTTATATGTTTTCTTACCTATAATATTCGCTAAAAAAATATAATTAATTATAAATTAAATATTTAATTTTGATTAGCGAGTGAGATAAATTTATTGCCCTACATCCTAAAGACGAACGATTGTTCAAAGCCCTATATTCTAAACATCGAAAAATGAATTCGTCGGAATTTAATAAAAAAAAATAAATGAAAAGAATCAAAGATAGATAAAAAAATAAAATAAAAATAAATAAATAAATAAATAAAAGAGTGAAAGAAGAGATAGAAAATAATTATTAATTTCTTTTTTAAAGAGAAAGAAAATGATCGAAAATTTTTGCACTATTCTAATAGTTGGAGCGTCATATCTACAAAAACAAAATTGACATTTTACTTATATTTTATTAAAAAATAAATAATGAACTAACGATAATAAATCAGAGGGACATATATGAACAACTTACGACTTTTAAATAAATAAATATATTAAATTTTGTAAAGATATATTTATTACTATTTGATATATTTATAATAATCTATATAAAATTAATGCTGATTAAAAATACAATGCAGTTGAAGGTGAATATTGTAAAAAATACAACAATTATAACTATATATGGATATAGTAAAAAATATTGCTTTAGAAATTAGAAGTGCATTTTTACAATTTTATCATTTATATATATAACGGTGAAATTACTTTCACCATAGAATTGAAAAATAATTTGTAATATTGAATTTGACTTTATATACACTTACCATTACGATTATATGAGCTAAATAATCTTTGTAGAAATTATATAAAATATAATAACTAAATATATATAAAAAAATAATACATTCATATTTTAAAGTCAAAGTATCGCTGGTTGACTTAAATCAAACAAATTAAAAAAATTGGATTGAAAAATTAAAATTTTTAAAAACTAGCCGACTCAAAATGACCTATAATTTAGATAAATTCGGTATATTTTACCAAAATAAGGAGAGAGTTTTAGAAATTTAGTAGTTGCCTATAAAGCTGTGAACAAGCAGAACACAATCGAGTTAAGATAAATTTGTATTTGTTTGTTTATTAAATGAATCGTAAGCTGACTCATTAAAAATATTGAGCAAAAAAAATTCAGCTTATTTATTAAAACACGATGAACATTATAAAAGTTTGCCTCCTTATGAACATTAAAAAAAAAAGAAAAAAAAGAAAAAAAGAAAAAAAATCCTAAAAACATATGAACCGAGTCGGAATATTAGAGTAGTACAGGGACTATCCATACATTTTAACCAACCCCTTCTTACTAAGAGCTACTAATTTAAATACTACGCACAAAACCCTCCTTCAACCTCGCCGCGGAGCGATGCCTCTTCCCTCCCTCCTCCGCCTCCGCCGCCTCTCCTCCGTCGCCGGAGGCGTCGCCGCCGCGCCGGTACTCTTCCGCCACCCCGCCGCCGCCGGAGGGGGCGGTGGCGGTGGCGGTGGCGGTGGCGGTGGCGGTGGCGCTCGGCCGCCCACCACCGTCCAGATCCTCTCCTGGGGCCGCGGCAGCTCCGGCCAACTCGGCGGTGGCAAGGAGGAGATCCGCTTCTACCCCTCCCATGTCGCCTCCCTCATCTTCCCCCCCTCCTCCTCCTCCCCCCCTTCCCTCGCCCCCTCCCCCGGTCGCCTTCTCCTCCCTCCTCCTCCTCCTCCTCCTCCTCCTGCGCATCCGCCGCCTACCTCTGCCGCTGATGTGGAGGTGGGGATCTCGTGCGGGCTCTTCCACTCGGCGATCCTCGTCGACGGGAGGGTCTGGATGTGGGGGAAGGGCGATGGGGGGAGGCTAGGGTTCGGGGACGAGGCCTCCCTCTTCGTCCCCACCCTAAACCCTAATCTCGAGGGCGCGCGCGCGCTTGCGCTCGGCGGGATCCACTCCGCCGCGCTCACGCGCGACGGGGAGGTGTTCACCTGGTACGCGCGTTTTGTTTCTTTCCCCCCTCTCCTTTTCCATTTTTTCCCATTATTTGATCCTTTATTAGTTATTGTATCAGAGCATTTGCATACGCATCACCTGAGAAGCTTGGAAATTTATGCATGTTTGTATCCTCAAAGTTCTCAATTCTCAAATGCATCTCCCTAAATTGTAAATATTTGCAAATTTATCCCCACTGAATCGACAACCGGTACCGGCACGACTACTACGATCTTATAAATGTTCTATCATTTTTAATATATATTTTGAAGGGTTTATAGGTTTAGGGTTTGTGTAAAATGAGATGGGAAATAGAATAGACAAGTCTGAAATTATGGTAAATATATTTCAAATTAGATTGTTTTTTTTTTTTTTATCCCAATGGTAGAGTGATTATTTTGACTGGAAAAGTTAGCTTTGAATGTACGTTCGTGTTGATGGAATTGCAAACTTTCTATTTACTTACAAAATTGAAAGGTATGCAATTCAACTACTTTGTATCGGTTTGTAGAAAATATCAGAGTAATAGAAATTCTATTATTTAAAACAATTTTAAATATCTTTGAATTCCCTAGATAATACAAGGCACCTTGCTCGACTCAGCTCGGCCTTTGCTCTACATGGGGTTTTTTTTTTTCATTTGAATCCTCAAAGAGAACTATTTGGAATTAGTTACCGCGAATTTAGTTTACTATGAATTCTAAAACCATGTGGGGTTTTTTTTTTTCATTTGATTCCTCAAAAGAGAAAACTATGTGGAATTAGTTGTATGAATTCTTCTTTGCTAATCCTATTCTGCATAATACTCTAAGCTAAATAATTGTAGCTAAATCTCTCCTAATCTCCTTTGAGCATGTTATTTTGGCCTCCGTCTATGTCATCAACTTGGTTTACTTTGCATCTGACTTCATCATTTGAAACAAATTATGGCCTTCGATATCTTATTACGGAGAACTAGCATGATTTTTATAACGGGAGATTTTTGTTTCTTTTCGACCATCAAAGTGACTGCACTACTTAATTTTCTGAAGTTTACAGGGGTTACGGTGGATTTGGAGCTCTAGGTCATTCTGTTTATCATAGGGAGCTTTTGCCTAGATTAGTAAATGGTCCGTGGAGTGGAACCATATCACATCTTGCTACCAGCGGAGCCCATACTGCCGCAATAACTGATTCAGGTTTGTTTCTTGCCATTTATCTACTAAACAAATATATACTCGCTATCTTTCAGATATATACAGTATAGATTTTCTTGGAAAAGGCCCAAAAGTGCAATGTTTGGAAGATTAAGCAAATCCATAAATCATTATGAAATTCTTAGCCAATAGAATTATTGGTGAGAAATGCTTCTGCCTTGAAACATAGATGACCATTAACAGATGAATGACAAGTTTTTGCCGAACTTATATTTAGTCGAGCTCATATTTGGTTCAGACCAATTTTCTAACTTGTTTTGAGAAGTTTTGTTAAACTGATGAGGAAATTCATGTTTGACTAAATTGGAATTGGTGGCTTTCAATTTTTCAGCTCTAAACATGTTAGTGAAGTATGGCTAAGTTGCAGTGAAACCTCCTATGATATTCCCAAGACGTTGGAAACTGTATCTTTTCAGCTCCCTAAACTACAAATCATTTGGCAATATCTATCACTTTGCTTATAGGTAAATAAGATAAAATGCTGGTTCTAAAAAATCAGAAAGAAATACGAGAAAATTGATATTCATAGGAGGTTTTCCAGCATTTTATACTTAAAAATTTTATAAATTAATTTAAAGTATTGTTCTCGCTTATCCTGACTCGTTGAGTGATTTTCTGACAGGTGAACTTTACACTTGGGGCCGTGATGAAGGTGACGGCAGATTAGGGCTTGGAAGTGGAGGTGGGCCTGGCGAAGCAGGCTCGCTTAGTATCCCTTCCAAAGTAAATGCATTGCCTGTGCCCATAGCAGCTGTAGCTTGTGGCGGTTTTTTCACAATGGCGCTAACTTCTGATGGCCAAGTGTGGAGTTGGGGAGGTAATTTTATGCATTATCAACTCCTAGTTCGATCTTGTTTTCCCATATTTTGAGGCTTTTGATATATATATATATATATATATATATATATATATATATATATATATATATATATATATATATATATATATATATATATATATATATATATAGAGTCCGGCTAGAATACTATCGATAGCACCAAGCAATTGGTGCTATCAAGTTTTCTGCCGTTGGATGAAAAGATATGCGGTTGGGATTATAATGGTCCCCTAAGATTTTTACTATTCAACCAACCACCTAGTAAACCCTAGAGAACCACTATCATCTTAACCACACATTTTTTAATCCAAAAGCTAAAAACTTGATAGCACCAATGACTTGGTGCTATCGATAGTATTCTAGCCTAATTCTATATATATATATATATATATATATATATATATATATATATATATATATATATACATATCACTTCTACTGCATGATTTTCTGTCTATTTATCATGGTCGTGCATGGTTTGATAGCAGAGTAGCAGGGGAGACTTATTGTTTTCTTTTTTCAAATGGAAAATAACAATCCTATCTCTTCATTCTGTTTGGTTTGTTGCACAATTATCTATCATTAAAATAATTTAAATTTTTTACTAATATAATTTGTTATCTAGTTTCTAAAATCAATATATTTGCATTTTTGCCGACATTTTTTATGGCGGCAGTCCATCCAAATGCTTAGTGATGATTTTTCGGTTTTTCTTGAGTATCCTGCAGCAAATTCGAATTTTGAGCTAGGAAGAGAGAACAATACCAGTGATTGGAGGCCGGAGCCTATTCCAAGCTTGGAAAATGTCCACATCGTTCAGATAGCTTGTGGCGGTTACCATACTTTAGCCTTGACAGGTAAGTAATTGCAAGAAATACTTTTAATGGTTTGATAGTGTCAGAAAAAACATCCACCTTTTCATAATTTTATCTACTTTAAAGTTTAAAGTGCATTCACACAATTAGGCTTTGGTTGATGAAATATTTGTGCTAACATACTACTCAAAATTAATGTAATGGCATTTGAATTGAAGATTCATGCTGTGAAAGATTAGCTTAAGTCTAGGCTCTCTTTGGATTCTGAGCGTCCTTTTCCTGTTCGGCATATGGACAATGTGAATTGAACAAGTTTACAAATACGTGGCATAGGATAAAATTGATATACCTAATGGACAGCAATAACTATCAGAACTTCAATCAATTCGAATGTTCTAAACTATCAACGGAACAAAAACAATACTGTTAGCAACGAGCGCACAAACTAAACAAAATCAATTGGCGATCACGACAGAAAAGTAAAACCAAAATTGCACGACAGAGAATCAGCACACAGATTTACGTGGAAAAACCCTTTTCAGGGAAAAAACCATGGACGAAAGAGGAGAGGTTTCACTATGTAGAAAAGAGGGAATACAAGAGTTCTGTTTCATACAATCGCTCAATCTCACTCTAGGGCGAACCGCGAAGCCGTCGGCGAACCTGAATCATAATATCGAAGCGATTCTGATTTTGAGTTACATCTAACAAATATGCCTACAACTAAAATTCTCATTGTTGAGATTGCCTGAGGTTTAGTTAGAAGCGATCTAAAACGGCAAGCTAATATAATAGTGAAATTCCTGTGCCCTACTGCCCTCAATGAGCTTATTGAGGGCTAAATATTTCGGATGGCATTCTAGTTAACCCATTCAACCTTAATTTGCTCTCTCTTTCTCTGAACCTAATGCTCTATGACGTGATCAGATAAAGGTGAAGTTCTTTCGTGGGGACACGGTGGACACGGTCAACTTGGTCATCCTTCTATCCAAAATCAGAAAACCCCCCTTGTTATCGAAGCTTTAGCCAATGAGCGAATCGTCTATATCGCTTGTGGGGGTTCATCCTCAGCTGCTGTTTCAGGTAAAGAGTTTATAACAATCGAACCCTACTGTATCAACATCTTCATCCTCATCACCTGGCATATCAATTATTTTCTTTTTTTTTTCTTTTGTCATTTATGACCATTTTCTTGGGCTAAATGTGATAAGTACCTTTTTTTTCCTTATATATACCCCTAAAGATACAATATTTGCATGTATACCCTTCAGAAATAACCAAATTTGTATATGTACCACTCAAAAATTCTAATTTGCGTCTGTACTCTAGTTGTAACTTATATTTGTGTGTAAATCCCTCGAGTTGAGAGGTTTTCACACTGAATAAGGGGTTTGGCTCTAAAGACAACCTCATTAGCTGAATTGTTAAGGGGTAGCACAACTTCAGATCAGAACTCACCTTTCCAGTGCAAAAAAAACTCTTTATCAGGGAGACATGCATTCAAATATAGGCCGTTTATTAGGGTATAGGCGCAATATACATGCCATTATGTCGATATAGAGTGGTCTATACAAAATTCCAATGTGATAAATTATTACCGAACACCACTATAGTAATTAGAATAACTAAACGCTCTTTTTTTTTTGGTGGTGAAATCAGAGAAAGGGAATTTATACATGTGGGGAAATGCAAGGGATTGCCAACTAGGTGTCCCCGGATTGCCGGACATCCATCCGCTTCCCATTAAAGTAAATTTCCTCAGCGAGGACGACGGCCTGGGCCCTCATCATGTCTTTGCTGTTGCGGTCGGTGCATCGCATGCCATGTGCTTGGTTACAAGGGCAGATCCTGCTTCTTAGAAGATTTAGGTAAACCAAATTTCATAAATTTTACTTAGATTATCAACGATCTTTTAACTGGATCAAGGATTTAAATGCCGTGGCACGGGGTCGTGCCGAAAACTTGCCGGCACGGTACGACACGGTGCGTGCCGAGCGGTGCCGATGAGTGCTGGTCACAAAAAATACATGCGTGCCGACACATAATGGCATGAAATATTTAATTTCTTTAGCAACAAAATTTTTTAATTGCTTATTATGTATCTTTATCAAATATTTTGAACTTTATTAAGAAAATTACTTAGTAATTTTAAGAAAAAAGGGTTTTGAACTGTGTCATCGGAATGGGAGCTGTATCGTGCCGGTATCTTGTTGGCACGGTACGGCATGGTAGATACGGCCGGTGCCGATGGATACTTAAAACCTTGAACTGGATAAAACAAAATTTATCAGATTCGCTGGTAATTTGTTTCTGCGAACCTGCAGAGACAGAAACTCTGATTATTTTTTGGCCCTTACAGTTTTGGACCAAAATTTTTTCTGCATACTAAAATGTCCCCCTGAAACTCCTAATGATGAGTGTATGCATCAGATATTTCAGCCTGGTGTTATCAATTCAATAGAAGATATATATTGGTTCGCAATTGCAAAAATAAATCTGTGGATTAAATTTGGAAAATCCAACAGTAACTGGAGCTTTACATGAGAAGTCACCGAAGAATTTACTGAGTGAGCAACTGCCGACTAATGTAACATCCATTATGCAATGTCATTTAAAAAATAATGCTTTATGATCTGAATTCGGAGTGTCAAATTGGCGCTCAGAATTTGCTGAAAAACTCTTACAGTAGAAATTGAGACGGTCCATACTTGACGATAAATGGAAACCAAATCACACATTCGTCCTACTTTAATACTTCCAATGCTTCAATCATGTGTGTGTGGATTGCTTGAAAGGAGTGTATCCATGATTGATTTTCTTTTTCCTATTCTTTACATGAACATTGAAAAGCAAACCAGAATCAAACAAAATTGCGACTTAAATGCAAGAAGTGCATTTATTATAACTAGAAAAACCTAAACTTGTTTTAGTGTCGCCTTCGGGGTTCGGTCGTGCGATGATGTAGCTTTTAAATGTTAATGATATATATTTTTCGTTCTAGTGATTCAGTGCTTTGATCTTGGTAACTACAGGGGCTGTTCGGTTTCGCTGGAGTTTTTGCAGAAGTGCTTTTATCACAGAGTTATTTCGAAAGGTTGCAAACAACATCTTTTTCCGCTACAATCCCCTCGTCAGTTACTCCCTCGAGGTAGAAGAAGATGCTTCAAATTGGAACTTACGTTTTTCGAGTTGAGATGCTCATTTTAGCATCTTGCAACAGCCAATAGGTGCGGACTTTTCTTTTGTTTGCTGAATGTTTGGTTTCTGCCTGTGCTGTTTCTTTACTACATACGACTTCGGGGTTAACCTTATTGTTACCAATCTCATGCAAGTTTTGTAAGAAAATTTTGATTGATGGAGGTTTTTTCCTCTCTCTCTCTCTTTTTTTTTTTTTTCTTTTCTTTCTTTTAGATATGATTGTGCAATTTATATGAGATAGTTATGGACTTTTTGTACTAATTTAAAACAAGGGTTAATTGCATACATGTCCCTGCAAATATGTCGAATTGCAAATATATTCCTGCAAAATTCAACTTTTCATAGTTATCCCTTTAAAAATCCACCGTTATTCAAATATGCCCCTACCGTCCATCTCTGTTAAAAAAGTTGATTTAACTCTAGGTTAAATGCTTAACCTTGGTTAGGTTAAAAATTGAATTTACATATTTACCCTTTCCATATTATACCTCAAAAAAAAAAAAAAAAAAAAGAATTATTTTGATGATAGAATTTTATGATTTTTGGAGAGGAGCATTTTTGTAACAAGTATAATGGTATTGCTTTTGGAGGGATATATTTGTAAGGGGGCAAAAAAGTCATTTCACATCGAATCTGTTAAAAAATAAACAGATTCCAAACGGGGATTAACCAGAGGGACATATTTGAAGAACTTTAGATTTTTGAAGGGATAAATATGAAAAGTTAAATTTTGTAGGGATATATTTGCAATTCGACATATTTGCAGGGACATGTATGCAATTAACCCTTAAAACAAATAAAGCAAAATTTGATAATCTAGTATAAAAATATTTGTTGTGGCTGGTATTCATTTCTAGTGGTAACTCTCCTCATGCCACATTGTTAGATGTATGAGATCTTGCCAACTAAATAATAAATTAAAATGAAAATTTTGAAGTTGCAGGGTTTTATTATTATTATTTTTTGCATAGAAACTGGAATTACTAATATTTGCTTAATTTTTTTGACTACTATTATGAAATTGTTAACAGAAAATTATATTTAACACTAATTATCAGAAAATTAGTATATTTGCTTAATTTTAAGATTACAAATTTTTTTTTTTAGTGGTTTTAAGATTGGTTTGGGTTTAGGCTCTACTTAAACCCTAATCAGATAATACTCTGAGTGAGTTCCAAGTAGCCATATCCAGTCCTAATTACATAGGGTTTGTAGCTGGGCTTCTTGGTCAAGTTTCTACTTTCTCATTATACATACAACCTTTCTGTTGCATTAGTAATAGTATTTGCAAGGGATAATTGCCTGTGTACCCTGAAATATGAAGAAATATCTGATTTACCCTTTTTATTTTTTTCTTTCCAATATACCCTTCATACGTTCCACCGTTATTAAAAATACCCTTACCGTTTCCCTTTGTTAAGTTAACTAGGGTTAAACTAGAGTTAAATAATAATCGGAGTTGAAAACTATCAGATATACCTATTTTGCCCGGGTATAGGGTTTAGGATTTTTAGGGTTTTAGAGTTTAGGGTTTAGGGTTTTAGGGTTTAGGGTTTAGGGTTTTTTAGGGTTCTAGGGTTTAGGGTTTAGGGTTTTAGGGTTTAGGGTTTAGGGTTTTTTAGAGTTTTAAGGGTTTAGGGTTTAGGGTTTTAGGGTTTAGGGTTTAGGGTTTTAGGGTTTAGGGGTTTAGGGTTTTAGGGTTTAGGGTATATTTGAAAGGGCAAAATAGTAATTACACACAGATAACGGCAGTTCCAAACGGTACACTAACAGAGTTTAACTTCAGGGGTATTTTGGAAAGAAGTTGGAACGTAAGAAGGATAGTTTTAATATTAGCCTTCTAAGAGGGGTAAATCTGAAAACAGAGAAATTTTTAAGGGTATGTAGGAAATTGCCCCTATTTGCAATTAGTGCTTTCTGCATTTAGAGCTTCTACTCTCATTGCAGCTTTTCTTTTTTCCAGCTATCTGCTGCAGTTCAGAAGTTCTCGACGAATGGCCGGAGAGGTTCACCATCTCACTCTTTACCCTCTTTCAGTTTACAAATCCTGAGTAATAGCTCTCTAACAGGTATGAATCCTCCTTTGTCTTTACTGGTATTATTACTTGAGCTGCAAAGTGCATGTCCTACAAATCTCAGTATAGTAGCACAAAATATTCAAAAGGGTAGGAAGTAAAAAGAAATAAAGAGAGAGACAGAGAGATCAAAGTGAATGAGTTGGACTCTTCTCTTAATCTCTTTTTAGCTCCTTGAAGTGCTTTTTAGAAAAGCTTGTGGGTGTCTTTAGCCATTAATATATTCCAGTATCTCATCATGATGAACAGATCATTGACTAAATATCTTGCTTGTTCACACCTCCCCCTTGCATTTTTATATATAGGGCAATTTCCTATATATTCCTAAAATTTTCGCTGTTTTTAGATTTATCCCTCTTAGAAGGCTAATATTAAAACTACCCTTTTTACGTTCCAACTTCTTTCTAAAATATTCCTGAAGTTAAACTTTGTTAGTATGCCGTTATCTGTGTGAAATTATCATTTTGCCCTTTCAAATATATCCTTCTATCATAACCAACTTTTCTTATGTACCCTTAAAATTTTCAATAGTTTTGGTAGATAGGGTCAAAATAGGTATATCTGATAGTTTTCAACTCTGATTATTATTTAACTCTAGTTTAACCCTAGTTAACTCAACAAAGGGAAACGGTAGGGATATTTTTAATAACGGTGGAACGTATGAAGGGTATATTGAAAAGAAAAAAATAAAAGAGGTAAGTAAAATATTTCTTCAGATTTCAGGGTTACACAGACAATTATCTCTTTATATATAACTGTGTGCTCATGCTCATAGATATACTTGGAGGTTTGGTATCTCTAATGATTGGCTAATTTATTAATGCAAATAGGATTTGTTTCAGCTCCCATGGGCTTCTCTGCTAAGGTGGTGTTTGGTTGCACGTAAAATCGTAAAAAATGATTTTCGGTGAAAAAAATGTTTTACATTTTGTAGTGTTTGGTTTGTAGGAAAAAAAAAAAAGTAGTAGTTTTCCATCAACATTTCTTTGGTTGGAAGGAAAAAAATTTATATTTGTTTGGTTCGATGGAAAAAAATAGAGGCTAAAATATAGAAATTTTTTTTGTAAATACCTGTTTTTTCACTTTCCATCCCTGACTTTTAAAAATTTATATTTTATCTTTTTGAAGTATCAGAAAATATTTCCAGGGGTTACGGTAATACGGTGTTAATAAAGAGGGTGAAATGATCATATTGCTCTTGCTTGTTCTATAAAAAAAAATTATTTTTTATTATATTTATGTCATTTCAAAAATATTTTCGGTATAAATATTATAAAAAATTGACGAAATATTGATATAATCCTGTGAGGGGGGGAGGTCAAATGCATCAATTTAAATTTTTGAAAGGGTAAAATGTAGGTTTTTGAAAGTCGGGGGAAAAAATAAAAAAGCGGATATTTACGTGAGGGTTTTATGTAATTTAGTCAAAAATAAATAAAAAAAGTTTTTCATTCTCGGTTGATTTTCGGCGGAAAATGAAAATATACTATTTTCCTCAAATCCGTGTTTACGGCTAAATAAACACATGAAAAATAATTTTTCAAATCGAAAAATAATTTTCACTGTATTCAACCAAACACAATGTAAACTGCTGCTTGAGTAAAACTGTTTGAAAAAATATTATCAACTCTGTATTTTAATCTGGGCTAGAAAATTTTGTTGTTTCTGCGAGTAGAATTTGATTACAAATTATGGACACAGTTTTCAAGATTTAGAAGCTTATTTTTGATTTCCACCATGAAAAAAAAAAAAACTAGATTTTGACCAATTAATTAACCAACTACATAATTATTTTGAATGATTCCACCATTAAAGCTAATTAATCCAAAGTAAATTTGAAAGATTCTTTGCCCATTTAAAATATTTATTGTCTATGCTCATGTGACAGTTCTTGTTCAATGTGCGCATAAATTGTACCACTCATTTTGTGAATTAAATCAATGTTGCATGTGAGTAAAAAATTGTAAAATGTGTGGGCACAACATTTACTCTTGAAATAAATTATTTTGTTATTCTTTTTTTCATTTTTTTTTTATTTTAGGCATATATATATATGTGAAATTATATGGAGGGTGATATTTTGGTCCTCAAATTTTAATTTATTGTAGTTTCTAACTCTAAATTTCTAAATTACTGTGATCAAGTCCCTGTAATCTAATTTAACTAACTAAATATTGTTGAGTCGCTTATATTGAAAAAATGTGGTTGTATGGTAATTATTAGTCGACTAAACTAGATTTGTGGATTTAATGGTAATAAATTAAAATTCGAGGGCTAAAATATTGCAGGCTAAAGGTATAATTTAGGTATTTGTGTATATTGTTTCCACAATGTATAAACAAAAACAAGATTAAAATATAGAAAATTCTTACATAAATTTTTATTTATTTATTTATTTTTTTCTGACTTATAAAAATTTTTATTTTATCCTTTTAAAATTTTATAAATATTTTTAAGAGATTACAGCATTAGAGGAAGCGGTGAAATAATTAAATTATTCTTATTTATTTTATAAAAAGAAATATATATTTTTTTATATATTTTTATTATTTTTCAGAATGTTTTTAATATAAATTTAAAAAAATGAACAGTGGGGTGGTTGAATGCATCAACTTGAAATTTCGATATAATAAAATATAAATTTTAAAAATTAGAAGAAAAAAGTGAAAAAATTAGATATTTATAAAATTTTTTATGTATTTTAGCAAAAAAAAAGAAGAAAAAAAAAAGCCCAAGCATGAAACATGCCAAAAAAAAGTAGCTACAATAAATATTCGAATAAAAAGGAATCATTTGTAAAGAGCGTCTATGCTTGAAATCTAAGCTAACATATTTAATAAGCTAATGAAAAAAGTGTTTTGGGTGTTAAATAACAACCTTTTCAAAGTATATATATATATATATATATATATATATATATATATATATATATATATATATATATATATATATATATATATATATATATATATATATATATATAGTCCGGCTACTGTGCTTGTACAGACACCAAACAATTGATGCTTGTATAAGCACCAAGCAATTGGTGCTAGTAAGTTTTCTACCGTTAGATCTAATTCTTTGATTAATTCTACTCCTTAGATCATACTATTACCAACCACCTAGTAAACCTAAGGGGTCCCACCAGCATCCTATCCGTACATTCCTACATCCAAAGGTAAAAAACTCACAAACATAAATAACTTTATTTTTACAAGCATAAAAGCTCATATATATATATATATATAGTTAGGCTGGAATACTATTAATAGTACGAAGTTATCGGTACTATTAAGTTTTTAATCCTTAAATTAAAAGATGTGTGATTGAGATGATAGTGGGCCCCTTGGGTTTAATAGGTGGTTGGAAAAATAGTAAAATTTAACGAGTGAAAATGATCAAAGGAGTTGATCTAAGGGTAAAAAACTTGATAGCACACTATTAATAGTATACTAGCCGGACTCATATAGAGTTAGGCTGGAATATTATTAATAGTACGAAGTTATTGGTGCTATTAAGTTTTTAACACTTGAATTAAAAGATGTGTGGTTGAGATGATAGTGGGCCCCTTGGGTTTAATATGTGGTTGGGAAAATAGTAAAATCTAACGAGTGAAAATAATAAAAAAAATTGATCTAAGGGTAGAAAACTTGATAGCACTAATAAAGAGAGAGAGTGAGAGTTTGGAATACTATCGATAGCACTAAGTAATTGATGCTATCAGATTTTTAGCCATTTGATGAAATTATGTGCGGTTGGGATTATAGTGGTTTTCTAAGATTTTTACTATTTAACACACCATCCATTAAATCTTAGGGGACCACTATAATTTCAACCGCACATCCTTTCATCTAAGGGTTAGAAATTTGATAACACAAATTGTTTGGTACTATCAATAGTATTCTAGCCGAACACACACACACCCACTCTCTCTATATATATATATATAGGAATTATAGTGATTTCTTAAGATTTTTATTATTCAACCAACTACCCACTAAATTTGAAGGGACCACTATCATCCTAACAGCACATCCCTTAATCCAAGGATTAAAAAATTAATAGCACCAATAATTTGGTGCTATCATAATATTATCTCTCTCTCTCTATATAGAGAGAGAGAGAGATCTTTGAGCTGAAATGTTGTCGGTAATAAATGAATTCTGTTGCAACTTATTTAACTTATTTATTTTCGATAATGGAGTTTTCAAATCGAAGATCGATATCGTTGAATATGATCTAGACCACTAAAAATATTTAGATATTAAATTTTTTTTTTTTTAATATTATTAATCTAATGATAAAAAAGGTGCAATATTTATACTTTTAATAATAGATATAAATTTTTTTTTTGCTCGTTTAACTGTATAAAAAAAATTTAAATTAATTAAATTTAAATTAAATTTTTTTAAAAATTATTTAAAATAAGATTTATATATATTCTCTTGATTATAAAATTTCTATCATTATTTTTTAAAAAATATTTATTCTCAGTCATTCATTTTTATATTTATTTGATAAATAAAAAAATATAAAATTTAATTTTTAAATAATTTAAATAATTTAAATTATATTTAACGTCGTATGTTCGGAAATTCTATCATCCAAAACATCCAAAACAAATAAATAATAACAGAGTTGATTCGCTACCTACTTGATACCATTTCACCAAAATTCTATTTATGAGTATATTACGTGCGCATCACCCTTCGCACGTGGGCATAGTACGGATTCATTTGGTGCTTATGGGGCAATATTCTGGTGATTAATTAATAATGTGCCACTAGACATTGACTAAGAATTTATTTGGTATCAACAGTCTTCTATCACAGAAATATTCTGATCAATTTTTTTGGTGCGAGATCACAGAAATTACATTTCAATCAAATCAGTGTGATCAACATAATTTGCTATATATATATATATATATATATATATATATATATATATATATATATATATTATACAAACATTCATAATTTTTCTGAAAGCTAAATTACAAAAAATCTCTCTGTAATATTCCGCTTTTTCACTTTGTCTCGTCTTTTAAAAGCTTACATTTCATCCCCTCGTAATTATCGAAATATGCATTTACCTCTACCGTCATGATTCCGTGAGTGAGCCGTCAGTTTTTTGAAAAATATTATTGGATATATCCAAAATACCCTTAAAAAATGGCGGAAAATAAGTTTAAACTATTTTTTCTTTCCTCCATTACCTTTTCCCTCCAATATAAGGTAAGGGTATTTTCGTCAATTTACCTCATCCGTTAATGCCGTTGCCTCCTAAAGACAATTCGGTAATTACGATGAGGCAAAATGTAGGCTTTTAAAAGACAGGGGGTCAAAGTGAAAAAACGGGATATTACAAGGGAGTTTTCTGTAATTTAGTCTTTTCTGAATTATAGATTATATTTTTTGTGAAAATGATATAATAACTTTCTAATCAGCTTTTCTGCAGGATTACGAAAATTATATTTTAATCAAATTTATCTAAATTATAAATTATTTTAAATCAGGTGTCCAATATTTTAATTTTGTTTTTACTGTTTAATCTTTCAATTTGTTTGATTCGAGTCATCATAGTATGACGGCCCAACTTCTCAGGAGATTATCCATCTTAGAACTACTCTAACTCTAGCACGCTTAATTCTCTTAACATTTTAGATCTTACTATCATCCAAAATATTATAGCCGGATTAAAAAATTTTAGTCATATTATATCATTTATATATATAATTAATTCATATTCCGGAGGTGTCACATTCTTCCTTCCTTTAATTCCTGACGTTCTCGTCAGGCTTAAAAACACTCACAAGCACCCGGCGATGTGAGATTCGTCTCGCTAGTCTTAGCTGACCTTGTGGGGAGTTGCACTCTATCCACAACGGTTATTAGTCGGGGAGTCTCGCTCTACTCGCTATATAATCCTGGCGTAGCCAAGACTCATCTCATATTTCCGGCTGGTGAATGGCTCTGATACCAACTGTAACGTTCCAACTTCTCAGAAGGTCATCAATTCTAGAACTACTCTAGCTCTAACACGTTTAACTCTCTTAGCCTTTTGGATCTTACTACCATCCAAAATACTATAGCTGGGTTAAGAAATTTTAGTCTTATTATATTATTTATATATAAAACTAATTCATATTCCGAAGGTGTCACAATTTTGACTCCAAATTTTAAACTAGTAATTACTTGCTTTCATAAATATATAGTTACACAAATTATACGAAGTATACTGACTAAATCTATAAATACTGTCTCACTCAAATCAAATAAATTAAAAAATTTAACAGTAAAATCAATTTTTTAAAAATTAAATAGTCAATTCAAAATAATTTATAATTAATTTAGAATTTTTTTATGTTTTTATTTTTTATTTATTTTTTATCTCACATAATAACTTCTAACTAAAAGTATTTTACTAAGGTGAGTGCTTTTCGAAAAAACACTAATATATATATATATATTTTGTTAAAAATATTCTCTACAGTTTCTATTGCGGCGAAGCAAAAACCTACTTTTGGTTATGAATGTTTATTTCACCTTTTCTTAAGCAAAAGCAAAAGGTACATATTCCTATTTTGTTTTTTTTTTTGAAAAAAAAATGTAGTTCTTTTAAAATAAAGAATTTACTCGAGAAATTAATAATTCATTTTATTATAGGAGAATTTTTTCTTTTTTTTTTCTTTTAAAAAATATATATTTTTGTACACATGTTATAAATAGTGTGAAATTAAAACATGTGCTTATTCTCAACATGTTTTATACTTTTATTCGACACGTCCTATTTAACAATTTTGTTGATTTGGTGTTATGGATAATGAACGATTATTCGCTATAAATAAATAATTAAAAGGTGGAATTAAAAACAAATGGAAGGATAATTAATTTATATATATATATATATATATATATATATATATATATAATAATAATAATAATAATAATAATAATAATAATAATAATTATTATTATTATTATTATTATTATTATTATTATTATTATTATATAATATAACTAGATATAGGCAATTAATTTATACCTAGACAAAAATTAAACTACACAAAAGAGAATTTAATGATTTTTATTAATTAAAAAATAGGAGGATTGAATTTTTTAATTTAAGATCAGAGTTATATATACATCTCGTTTTAGGTAGTGAATAGTTTTTTTTTTATTAAAAATTTAATCTATTCTGATTTTTATTATATCGTTAACCTAGCAAGTATTTTATACGGGACGCAAATAATTATTAATTTTAAGATTTTTTTATCATAATATAAATGGTCTCGAAAATTTATGAAATTTAGTTTTTAGAAATTTCAAATATTGTAAATCATATTTAACGATATGAATTATTGATTTAGAAACTCTATAATCAAAAATAATTTATGAGTACGAAGTCGATCATACTCATAAGAGTATAGTAGCCGGACTATATATATATATATATATATATATATATATATATATGCTCATGTACTTTTAAAAGTACCAAGTCTTTGATACTTGTAGATTACTTGTAGATTTTTAGTTTTTGGATGAAAATATATGCGGTTAAGATGATAGTGGGTCCCTTTGGTTTAGTGGGTGGTTAGTGTAATAGTATATATATATATATAGTTGAGCTGGAATGCTATCAGTAGCAAACTGACTCGATTGCCACCCATTTGCTTTCGATGATGAAGCTTTCAAATCGACGATCGGTACCGTTGAACATGATGTAATTCACTAGAAGTATTTAAAAATTAAATTTCAAATATTTTCGACATTATTGAGCTTATGATCAAAAGGTTACAAAATTTATAATTTTATTGATAGATATAAGTTTTTTGCTCGTTTGACGGTGTAAAAAGATCTAGATTAATTAATTTTTTGTTAGAAAATTTTTTAAACTATTTAAAACAAGATCTATGCTCTTAATCTTGATTACAAGATTCTTATCATCACTTTTTTAAGAATATTTATTTTCAGCCGTTTATTTTTTTGGCCATTTGATGGACTAGAAAAGAATATCGAAAATGTATAAAATTTAATTTCTAAATAGTTTAAATGGTCTATATAATATTCAACGGTGCTGATCGTCAATTTGAAAACTCCATCATTGAAAACAACTGAATGACAATCGAGTCGATTTGCTACTGATAGCATTCCACCCAAACTCTCTCTCTCTCTTTCTCTCTGTCTATATATATATAGCGTAGGGCTACTATACTCTTATGAGTATAATTTTTTTTGTACTCATAATTTTTTCGTCCTTGGATGAAGGGATGCGCGGTTAGGATTATAGTGGTCCCTCTAGGGTTTAGTGGGTTGTTGGTAAAATATTATAAATCCTAGAGACTACTATAACACATTTCTTTATCCGAGGGCCGAAAACTTATGAGTACAAAAAAGTTTTACTCATAAAAGTATAGTAGCCGCACTCTCTCTCTCTCTCTCCCTATATATATATATATATATATATATATATATAGGAAAATGCTATGTGTACACCCCTTTCGGGGTGTACATCATACACCCCACCCATCTAAGGGTGGGGGTGTGATGATGGATCACTTGATGTGACCCGTAAAAAGTATCGCCACCATTAAAATGGTGGAGGTGTATGATGTACACCCCTTCGGGGTGTACATGTAGCATTGCTCATATATATATATATATATATATATATATATATATATATATATATATATATATATATATATATATATGGGTTAATTGCATACATGTCCCTGCAAATATATCGAATTGCAAATATATTCCTACAAAATTCAACTTTTTATATTTATCCCTTCAAAAATCCACCGTTATTCAAATATGCCCCTACCGTCCATCTCTGTTAAAAAATTTGATTTAACCTGATTTAACCCTTGGTTAAATGCTTAACCTTGGTTAGATTAAAAATTGAATTTACATATTTACCCTTTCCATATTATACCTCAAAAAAAAAAAAAAAAAAAAGGAAAAAAAGAATTATTTTGATGATAGAATTTTATGATTTTTGGAGAGGGGCATTTTTGTAACAAGTATAATGGTATTGCTTTTGGAGGGATATATTTGTAAGGGGGCAAAAAAGTCATTTCACATCGAATCTGTTAAAAAATAAACAGATTCCAAACGGAGATTAACCAGAGGGGCATATTTGAAGAACTTTGGATTTTTGAAGGGATAAATATGAAAAGTTAAATTTTGTAGGAATATATTTGCAATTCGATATATTTGCAGGGACATGTATGCAATTAACCCTATATATATATATATATATATATATATATATATATATATATATATATATATATATATATATATATATATGAGAATGTATAAGTGTACACCCCAAGGAGGTGTACATCTCACACCCCCACCCATCTAAGGGTGGGGGTGTGATGAGGGGTCACTTGAGGTGACCACTAAAAGCCACCCCCACCCTTAAATGGGTGGGGGTGTAGGATGTACACCCCTTTGGGGGTGTACACCTAGCATTCCTATATATATATATATATATATATAGGGATAATTGCTTGTGTACCCCTGAAATATAAAGAAATATTTGATTTACCCCTCTTATTTTTTTCTTTCTAATATACCTTTCATACGTTCCACCGTTATTAAAAATACCCCTACCGTTTCCCTTTGTTAAGTTAACTAGGGTTAAACTAGAGTTAAATAATAATCGGAGTTGAAAACTATCAGATATACCTATTTTGCCCGGGTTTAGGGTTTAGGGTTTAAGGTTTAGAATTTTTTAGGGTTTTAGGGTTTAGAGTTTAGGGTTTTAGGATTTAGGGTTTAGGATTTTTTAGGGTTCTAGGGTTTAGGGTTTAGGGTTTTAGGGTTTAGGGTTTAGGATTTTTTAGGATTTTAGGATTTAGGGTTTAAGGTTTTAGGGTTTAGGGTTTTAGGGTTTAGGGGTTTAGGGTTTTAAGGTTTAGGGTATATTTGAAAGGGCAAAATAGTAATTACACATAGATAACGGCAGTTACAAACGGTACACTAACAGAGTTTAACTTCAGGGGTATTTTGAAAAGAAGTTGGAACGTAAGAAGGGTAGTTTTAATATTAGCCTTCTAAGAGGGGTAAATATGAAAACAGAGAAATTTTGAGAGGTACGTAGAAAATTGCCCCATATATATATATATATATATCAAAAAGTTATTTTTGATTTTGAGAAGCTTTGAGAAGAATCTAGCTTAATTGTCTAAGAAGTAAGAATCTATTCCCTTCAGGGTTTAGCAACCTACATGTGTTTTCTTTCATGAGAGAGAGAGAGAGATTTATATGGTTCTCATTCATCCTTTAGAGAGAGAGAGAAAGATTTATATGGTTTTCACTCATCCTCTTTTTCCTTTATTATTGCCTAGACATAGTCCACCACGTTAGTCGTGGACCACTCTCGCTCCTTATGAACGTACAAAATGATCTTTTAATTTTTGAAGAGACAGAAATTTACTATCAATTTCAAAAAAAAAAAAAAAAAAAAAAATGGAATGAATAGCAGACCAATAACTGTACAATTTAGTAAATTAATACGGTTAAAGTTTAATTTAGATTTGTATTTATCTAAATCAGAATCGAATTAATAATATAAAATTTAAATTTATTAAGTATAAATAAAGTTTAATTAAAAGTCCAATTAAACTGCACATTCTACTTAAACTCTAATTTTAATTCTTATACTATATAAAATATATCCCGACCATTTTAATAAAACCACAACTAATTAAGGGGACATGGTCCAATTAAATTTTGATATATTATTTTTTTCTCGTATTATTTTTTTTTATCTATTTTTCACCGTTTTATCTAAACAGAAATTTAGCTTTAAAGTTTGAAAAGTGAGAAAATTGCTGAGCAAGGGTGATATCAAAAAGGGATGAATAGATGATGGATAAATACTTAATAGTTCACTATAAAGAAAAAAAAAATATCATCATATTAAATAATAAATTTTATTATTATTTTTAATTTTTCACATGTTAAAACGTCAGAATTTTTTTTAAAAAATTTTAATATTTTAAAACTTCGGTATATATATGACGACTCTTCATTTAATCTAAATCATCAAACATAAATGATCAGTAAAAAAATTCTCATTTTTAAATAGATGAGATATATATTATACATTCGATTTCCACATTGCTTTAATATAATTGGTAGATCACACGCTCCTTTTAATTTCCTCCACTAAGAAAAATGAACTTTTATAAAGTTTTGAAAGGTGAAGAAATTTGCAGGGTGGGTGTGCTTGCCATTTCGAGAAGGGACGGAATTAATGGAGAGCATAAAATTGTGCAAAGCTGATCAGGTGGACCAATTTTTTTTTTTCTTTTTTTCTTTTCATGATGAAGTTATATATATATATATATATATATATATATATATATATATATATATATATATATATATATATATATATAGAGTTGGGCTGGAATGCTATTGATAGCACAAATCCAACTTTGCCACCCACTTTGTAGTCATTGGATTGCATTGAGATTCGTGCAAGCCCTTTAATTAAAAAGAAAATTTTTTTACTTTTTACTTTTTCTTTTTACTTTTTTTTTTCTCTTTTTTTCATTAAAGAACCTACACGGATCTCAATGCGATCCAATGGCTATAAAATGGATGGCAAAGTTGGGTTGGTGCTATCAATAGCATTCCAGCCCAACTCTCTCTCTCTATATATATATATATATATATATATATATATATATATATATATATATATATATATATATATATATATCCGGCTAGAATATCGATAGCACCAAGCAATTGGTGCTATCAAATTTTTAACCGTTGGATGAAAAAATATGCGGTTGGAATTATAGTGGTATCATAAGATTTTTACTATTCAATCAACCACCTAGTAAACCCTAGGGGACCACTATCATCTTAACCACACATCCTTTACCAACGGCTAAAAACTTAATAACACCAATGGCTTGTTGCTATCGATAGTATTCCAGCCTAACTCTCTCTCTCTCTCTCTTCTCTCTCTCTCTCTCTCTCTCTCTCTCTCTCTCTCTCTCTCTCTATATATATATATATATATATATATATATATATATATATATATATTAGAGCTTATATATTTTTAAAATTATAAGTCTAACTATATTTATAAATTTTTTATTATTAAATTTATATTGAAATTTGTGCTACTGTACTTTCTCTTTCTCTTTCTTTAGTTGACTTTACAATAGTGCAAATGCTAATACAAATTCAATGATAAAAAATTCACAAGTATAATTGGGTTAATACTTTTAAAAGTATATAAGTTCTACACCCCTCTCTCTCTCTCTCTCTCTCTATATATATATATATATATATATATATATATGAGTAGAGCTTATATATTTTTAAAAGCACAAGTCCATTCATATTTATTAATTTTTTATTATTGAATTTGTATTGAGACTTGTATTTTTTATTTTTTCTTTTCCTTTTATAAATCCCAATACAAATCCAATGGTAAAAAAATTTACAAATATAAATTAGCTTGTAAAGGGATATGTGGTTAGAATGATAGTGGACTCCTTGGTATCGTTTGGTTCGGGAATTAGTGAGAATTAGTAGTACCAGGTATAAGTATAAAGTACGGAACAAGGGTAAAAAAGTGTTTGGGATGATTCTAGGGATAAGAAATTTTGTATTTGGTATGATAATGAGGAATAAGAGGAATAAAGAGGTTAAGTTGTGTAAATTACTTTTTTACCCTCAAGATTTAATATGTGATAAAAGTTGTTAAAATCTAATTAGTTCGTTTTAATTAATGAATTAAAGCTTTAAAAAAATTAAGATAAAATCAAAATCATAATCAAATTATATTTTTTAAAAATAATATTTAATTTAATATTTTTTTTCTCAAATTAAATTTAAAATTTTAAATATAAAATTTCAACATTTAAATTTTAAAATTTAAAAT